>JBBMKC010272564.1:0-19564 GCA_037834085.1 Bipalium vagum | reverse complement strand
ATATTCGAAAGAAATTCCGATATTGATAACGAAAACGTGCTGGTCCTTCATTGCGATAAACTTCCTTCCGTGAAGCAATTTATATACAGACTCCACAATAAAAGATGTCTTTGTTGCTCCTTTATCATATCACAGTATTGCCCTGGGACCAAAGAGTTCGAACACGCTTACCAGTCAGATGAAATTTCATCCTTAAAGAAGGTCAAAACGGGCATGGTTCGTGAAAAATTAGAGAACCGGTACTGCATCCGATATGATGAGAAAAATAGAATCTCAGTCTATAAGTAAGACGTGACAGTGGCAAGACAATCTACACTCAAACCATAACTCGTGAGTTTTTTGAAGGAGTACGAAGACTGTCTGTATGTGTGGACATTTAATTAATAAAAGTTTTGGTGTTATCAACAATGAAAAGGTCTAAAACGTGTAGTACTGTGTAGGGTGTAAGTTAAATGCATTTCAGAAGGTCACGTTGATTCCTTGTATTAGACTCTTCTGAAGGACAAGCAAGCTTAACGTAAACAAAAGAATAAATAAGATAAATAAAGCTATAATATTTCTACTGGTTGGGCGAAAAACATTGATCACTTACCTTTTTAAAATTATTAAAACATGAGGTACATCTTTATGAATTACATGATATGTTGAGCCCTAAACCTAAATGAACAATAAACAAAATGCTTATTATAATTGGTTTGGGGTTAGGGTTTATCTGGACGTGATAGAACGATACATTCAAGAAATTTTATTCATTATAAGTTCACGCATTAAAATTATTAAACCGCAATTTTCTATTTATTCACAAAAATGACACTTTGAACTTGTAAATTAGGTCAATCAATCAAAAGTGCCATTCGATTCCAAGTAGGTTCCCAAAAGACTTCTAAAAGTACAAAAATATATAAGAAATTTTAAAAATAGAAGAAAAATAAATTTTTGTTAAAATTATATGTGTTATTCTGTCCTTTTAGGGTACCTGAAATGGAAATAAAAAACGACCATCTTCGATATATTTTGCTATATGATGAACGCGACCACAGTAACAAAAATGCTAAGTATACAGGAAAGTAACTAGTATTGTAAATCAATAACAAAGATGAATAAAAATATGCTTTGTTCGGGAACAAAGGCTTTCAGAATGCGAATCTTTTGAGGCAACCAATGGTATTTGATGAAGATTTATTCAAGGTGATAGTTTTTACGGAATCCAGCTTTAATTGTTAAAAATCGGACGAGGTACTTGATTCAACGGAATCTACCATTCATTGACATCTGAAAAGTATTGATAAGGTTTCCAGACGCAGGTAATGTGTACTAAACGATTTGTCAGTGCCGAAAGTTGTTAACAGTGGAGGTACTGTCATATATTTGAAGACGGTCATATTTTGTAATAGAACTTGAGATATTATCGATTAATAATCGTTGTTGTTTTGTGTAACGGTTTAATACATGTTTATATCTTTCATTTTTGCCTAATATTTAGCAAACTCACCAATTGAATTTAAATGATTTGCTGTGGTTACATGGTTCAATTTGGATTTCTTTATTCTTGAAGTTTTATGGAAAGGAACATTGTTCATTATTAAAACCTATTTCGTATGAATATTTTTTAAGCAAAGCTATTAGATTTTCTATATATTCAAAAAGAACGGGTTTGAGCAGCATAATCCAAAAATAAAGGTTACATATTCATTGTACAGCAACCAGATATGTTCATTGATCTTATATTTCTTGTAAAGATTGGACAACATGAATGTCTTTTTTCTTTAAAAGATCGTTCTCTCTTAGTTTTTATGCTTACATTAATGCCAACTTCGTCAATAAAAAATACGTTACTTTCAGAAACTTGAGTAGGAAGTTTAATAAATTCTTGTGCACTGCATAATCTTGATTGTATATTGGATGCACCATTTTCTTTTGGTGGGATATTATGGACACGTTTCAAGGTATAAATAAACAATGTGATATAACATTAATTATTGTTGTCTTTGAAACCGTTACATTGAATTCTTCCAAACATTTACTAGCAATTTTTGTTAAAGAGATCGAACAGTCTTCTTCAATCCATTCTTCAATAGCATTTTGCTGTTCAGTCGATAATTTTGACAAATTAAGCTTTACAAAGTCAAAATTAAACCTTACACTGTCAAAGTAGACCTTTACAATCTCATAATAGAGGTGAAAACGATGTAAATGGTGCTAAATATAATTGTACTTCTGTTAAAGTACATTTAAAGAATTCATTTTTACATTTTTATATGTAAATAGTTAAAATCACCAAATCTTTCTTGTAAAAATCAATATTTGCACATTTATTTTTTAAAACCGTGCCTAAAATTATAACATAAAATTGAAAATTCTGCCTCAAGATATTTATTGGCTTTAGCGGTTTTGTTTGTATAATATTAAAAATTTAATTTTAAAATTGTTTAAATTTAAAATTTTAATTTATCTTCACCAAAAGTTAATGTTCCGATAATTTTTGATGATCTGTGAAACGTTTTTGAAAAATGGTATGGTTTTTTAATTGTTTCGTATTTTTTTTAATAAGAAATTATTATTATTATTATTGATGAATGACTAATGTCTAAAGAGAAAGATTTTTTTTTCATGTTATTAATCAATAAATATTGGAAAATTATTTCCAATGGAAAATTTATTCAAAAATTATGGATTTTTAAACATATTTTGATTAATTGTTTTTCTTTTTTATAATGTTCAAAGATTGGTAAAAAAATTATATATCTAAATACAAAAGCATTTTCGTGATTAAAACTTGAGGGATTCATTTACGCAGGCCTATTTTTTTGCTTAGTTAAAAGACACCTTTAAAATTTTTAAAATAAATCCCCCAGAGATATTTTTTTTACGGGATTCCATTTCTTTGGAACATGGTTCATATATTATGTTGTTTTTTGAACACTTGTCAATTTGAAAATCAATGTTAAGTAATTGATACATTGTTTTGGGGAGAACAATAATTTGTAACCTTACTTTTCTTCAAAGACAAAAAATTACTTATGTGACGTTTTATGTTAAATAAAAATTTAGAAAGAAACAAAGAATTTGAATTTGAATTTCTTAAGAACCACTCAACAAGTAGATCAAAATCACAAATTAAAACAAACTCAAAGTTCACGGTCGATGCGGATAATGGAAAGGAAGAACGTTTTGACATGAAAAAAACGCGTCGTTTATGTCAAAACTGTTCAAATTCACCGAAAACGAAATCGATTGGCATAAATGAAGACATGGGTGAGTGTATCAATTTGGTATCATATATCGTTGTTAATGTCTTCTCGTTACAAAAATCAGAACGGCAATCAAATCAAAATCAGCTCAAAGCCAAAAATCTCAACTGCATCCAGAACGCAAACGAAGCAAATCTGGTCATGAAGAATTGCTTGTCGAGTGTCGATAGAATGTCCAAGACCATAAAGATGTTTCAAGCGAATATTCAAAGCAAAGGTGATGATTTTTTCATTTTTTACCAGTCCAGCTGCATATGTTGCAGTGATCTGGGATATTTTCTGTCTTGTTTTCCTTCCTTTAATATAATGAAAAAGAGCGAGGTTCTCGGTCTTTTCTTCAGAAAAAGTTTGCTTTACTTTTTCTAACTGTCGATCGTGACCAATAAAATCAGGTTTTAAACGGAGCAAAAAATGATAAAATAAATCTTCTTAATGACGTAAGTAGTGGAAATGTGTCCAGTAACATTCAAACCTTCTTCTGACACCGGGATCACAACTTAGAATAATGTGTACTATGTCCTCTTAAAAGAAAAAGCCTGAGATCTTCAAGGTGACTCGAAAAATTTGACGGAAGAAACTTATTATCCCTTGTGATTAATGGAAATTAATAATCATTAAATTTTATTATTATTGATTATTTATACTCGTAAAGATTTATTGATTTTTGTATTATTAATTATAATAATTTTCTCTTTGTTTTCTTTTTCATCGTGATTCAGTGTTGAATGTTTTATGAAAAAAATGTATTTAGTGTGCTCTAAGAATTCCCCTAAACAACAGACCCAAGAGTACGTCGTGGATTCCACGACGAGGCACCGTCGAATGTTTTTGGATAGAGAAAATTGTTACTTCAAGGAAAATTTGTAACTAAAACTGTTATTCTTTCAACGATTATTATGGTATTTATTATTAGTGATGTCAATCAATTTGAGGAGTGCCTATCGGTCCATAGTCAAAACTCTCTCTGGAATCGACACAATAGTGGTTGGAACGGTTTTCTTCAGAAAGAAGTAAAAACTTAATGATGAGTAAAAAACTGTAAAGTTTAACGTTGACATTCAGGGCAAAACTCACAAAGATTTGGTCCGACTTTCGAATCGGATCGTTGACAACGATAAAATGTCTGAAAAATCGACCAAGTCTCAAGCTCTGGGTAAAGAAAAAGGTTTTCATAGATTTTTGTTACATTATTTAATTATAATAAATTTCTATTGGTTTTCTTTCTCAAATGTAATGAAAAATTATTTAGAACGCTTCAAAGATCTCTATAAACAAATGATCAAAGATTGTTTGGTGGAATCCGAGACCAAGTTCCGCCTAGTTTCGTCTGTGGATAGAGATAATTACTACTTCCGGCATAATCTGTAACTAAATTTTTTTTTCAAAGATTATTGGGGTCTTTATTATTAGTGACGCTAACAAATTTGAAGAGTCATCGTCAGACAATGTTCAAAACTGTCCGCGGAATCGGTCCAGGGGTACTGGGAATGTTGATATTCAGAGTAAAAAGCACGACTTGGTCCGACTAACGAATCATTTCGATGGCGGTGATAAAAGGTCTGAGAAATCGTCCAAGTCTCGATCTCTTGATAAAGAAAAGGTTTGTCAGAAAAGCGAGAATTCTGTTTTATCTAAAAAGAAGCTGTCGGGTGCTGCTGGTTGTGGAGAAAACAGATCAGTAGTGTCTGGTGATCGAACTGAAATAGGGATTAAACAGAGTCATATATCTACGGAAACAAAAGCGGAAACCGTAACATTGACTTCCGTAAGTAACACGTTGGCGGAAACAAAGAGCAATTTCGATAATCATTATTCAAATAATCAAGAATACAAAAGCTACACCACCAAAGATTTTTTGACATCTTTCAGTGAAAAGAGTATTGATTGATATTACATTGATCCTGGGACAGTTTAAGTTACCATTGTATGTAGGTGATTGCCAGTTTCAAATCGAAGTTAGAATAAAGAAGGGTCTAAGGTATCTTAAGCGAAAACAGAAACAAGTAATTTCCGATTTGACCCTAACAAAAGAAGGCAAACTCCGTAAAGAGGAATTTAACAGGAAATACCTAGAAGTAATGCAATCCAGATAACCCACTCTCAATTTATTGATGAACCGCTTTGGTTTTAGTACATTAATCTGAAAATCAGCAGTCTAAAAACTAAGCTGGAGCGTTTGACCTTGTTCCGCGTTCAGGATTCACTGGTCACTAATTCGAACAGTCTGAACAATACCAACGAATCGAAAAATGAGGCGGCCAATTCTGATGACGAAGAACCCCAATCCCTTGATGAAGAAAACCCCAACATTAATTACGAGAATTTTTTCGATTTTGAGAATTTCCAAAAACTCATGACGATGTTACCGGAATCAATTGTTAGATCTTTTTCTTTTGGATGTATTTTGTCTGAATAATAACTGTAGACATTCAGCCAGCACCACGTAGACGACTCTCTCAACGACAAGGCGACCGATCAGAAATTCTCTTATCTGCGATGCTTGATTCCTTGGAAAGACGAGACAGTGATGCCTCTGGTGGAAATAGCCGTCGACCAGCTTTTTGCTGCCAGAGAAACGCGATACGGGAAAGAAACGAAGGCAGTGTTCAAGATGTGCTTTGACAAGATGCCCAAAGAGTTCAGGGAAGTGAATTCGGACGAAGAAACCAATCGTACTTTGTGCTGGAAATATAATTTTTGTTTTAAAGTGTTTTCTGTTCGAAAAAGGTATTTACAACCAGTGGATCGTTCAAAAAATTTCCGACAGAACAGATATTCTCAGCGACAGATTTATCGACCGAGTTCGGATTTATCATGCAGTCTTGAACATAATGGAAGACGTTTTCAGCTCAGACGACAACGATGCTTTGGATCCGCGAAACATGGCTTTGTTTGATAAAGAAAGATACAGAAAGATCAAATTGTGGCAAGGATTAAATCCGTACGTTTTTTTCTGGCATTCCAAAACGTCTTTTATTAACATGTTAGACCGGACTCGTTGCCAAAAGTGATAGATATCGTTAGAAAACAGCTCGCTTTTCGCCATTATATATCTGGTTGGGAACATCAGCCTCCAAGGGTCGGGCGCAAGAGGCAGTTGGTCCTGGACGGCGCAGAAGACGATGTCGAACGAATGGTAATCGAGGAAGAGTTGAATAGCAATTTGTACGACAGACTCTATGACAAGACTTTAGAAATATTTGATCAGTTGTGCCTGGTAGACGAAACAATGACTATGGAGGCTTTGGTTGCTTATGTGCAAGACTATGTGAATAAATAACATTAATTTTGATAACACTAAGCCTTTCTTTTTGTCCCTTAATGAAACCACTAAAATATTTTTAAAAACTGAGTAATAATAACTGTAAAAATAATAACACTGAGAAATGGTTCGCGACGATATCTATATAGCCGTATCAAATTATTGAATGGTCATTTTTCTTTGTTTTCACTTCTTAATGCAAAGTGTTCGAAGTATTTGTGAATTGATGATAATGTGGAGAGGATCATCCAGAGATAGATTTATTAAAGTGATCTTGATTTGAGGCATTTTACATTTTCATTTGCTTTTATAAGAAATCTATTTCTGATTATTTTATTTAATCAATTTTATAATTTGATTTTTCAGGTAACAAAAGGTAATTATTTTTTCAGTCATTTAATAATAATATTTAAATAATATATTCGTCAGGATTTCTATAGTAAATAAAGTATTAAAAGAAACGAGTAAAAAATTGACATAAAATTAATGATAATTTGAGATTAAGAAGAATTGTAATTGGCTAAAAATTAATATGAATAAAAATTAATTAACTTTATTTAGCCATTTATTTAATTCACAAATATCACCTGGTAGTTATATACTGTCATCAATTAATTCAATTGTAGTTAGTTTTAACTAAAAATTAATTAAACACTAAATTAATTGTTCCAACAGCTAATGTTTAGAATTCTGTACTATTTATTATTTAATATAAGGGTTTTGAAAATTGAAACGTTTTTCTGCGGATATGTTCTTCACTATTAACATCTTTAGTATCAGTACCGTTCCTTTTCTTTACTGTATTGTCAACAATTTCCTCACTACTTGGACTGAGATCAGTTTCCAAATTAAATTTCGTGACCTTCATCACATATGATATTGACATCACATATTTTAGTTCTCTATATATTTGGCAAGTAAATGTTTTGAATAAGAAACATGGATAGACTTTAAAATCGAATTTACCACCGTCTTCATCACTAAACAAGAATAAGTTTCCTATTTCCACCAAGTGAGATACCAGCTATGAGATATTTCACCAACGATTTGAGGTTATCTAAAAGTTCTTTGGTAGTTTTTAGATTGATAGATGTAACATATTTTCTTAACACTCTTTCAGAATACGCCAAATTGCAACAAAATTGTTGTGATCCCACAGCTCTTATTTGTTTTGGTTGAGCGTGTAACTTTAGCTTTTCCATACTGTGTTTTTATATTTACTTTTTCATTGATACTGTGATACCGATCTCTCAAATTCTCAAATACTTCCATTTTCCTATTGAAAACGAAAATGATTTCGTTTTCTTGGATTTCCGCATAAGGATAATCATAAATTGTTTCCATGAAATTAAATCTTTTTATGGTTCATTTTAAAAAGATATTTTTGAAAGTCGATCTGTTTATGTATAATAAATAAACTGCCATCATTTCCACAATGGTAAATTTTATGATTTTTTGAATTCTGAACCAATATATTATTTGGAATATCTAATGAGCATATATTGCATATATATTTTTTATATGAAGCTATAACTTGAAAGTTTTCTTTATAATATTGTAACTAAATTAAAAAATTATAAAAATATTAAAATTTAAGAATTAAAAAGAAATCACTAAAAATGAGAACTAAACACTGATTTAATATTTATTTTAAATCATAATTTTTATAAAATTTTTAATTTTGTACTTAGTTACAATTGATTAAATTAACAAATTAAGACAAACCTCACTTTGGGGGTACGAGAACGGTAAAAAATCCAAAAATAATAATCGATTAAATAAGGTGTTTTAGGAGTCAAAATAATCATAATACAATCATAAATTTATTAACTGAAAATTGATTGTAATTATTAATCAATAAAATTCAACGAGCTGACGAAATTAGCACTCAAGCGAATTGTCTTAAGTCCAGTGAAGCATGACTAGATAAATTCAGTAATTGGCATCAAATTAAGTTAATGACATAATATTATAGCGTAAATACCTTATGGTAGGATATGTTAATATACTAGGAATTACATCATGCAGTACTTTATTTCAATGTAATAGCAATGAAAAAGTTACTTAATCTGAAATTCTATCACAAAAATCTTCTCAATAATCAAAGTCGTTAATTTAAAGAATATTCAATTGTTCCAGTAAATTTTTTATTTTTATGCCGACGATGACAATGCAAGAGGATTTACAAGGGGACACATCTAGTTTGGGAATCCATAGGTGACCTGCAAAGGACCCAGAGGACGACCCGGCGACCCCTTGTCACTTATGGTGAGATTTTTTTTCTTTCAACTCTATTTCTTTTGTGATCATCTCTCCTGTAATTTTCCTTAAAACTATTTAATCGTATTATCATTATTATCTATTTTTTGTATTTAATTATTCAGCAAGGTGATATTGACAATATTAACTTGAATTTTATTTTTGGGTGATTATCAGACATTGGAGCGATTTTGTTGTTACGTCAGGATGTGTTATGTCTAATAAAGATTTTGAGATCGTTTAGATTCAACTTTTAGGTGAGGATAAAGTATTATTATGGGAGGTACTTAGACAGAGTATATTAGTAACAAAAGAAAGGAAAAATATTGCGATAAATTTAAAGGAAAATTCGTTAAAGAGAAAAATATCAAAGTTAATAAGTTAAAAGAGACTTCAGTTTGAGTCCCTTAAATGATACCCTGGTCAAACCTCAAATTTTAACCTGCCCCAAATGCATTCAATGATAATAAACACATCTCTTGCATCTTTCCAGACAATGTGAATTAAAAATCAACTGCAATGCTAAATTTAAACTGCTACTTTTTTCAAACGTAACTTTTATTAATAATAATAATATTATTTTTATTATCCAGAGATAATAATTATTATTTTAATAACAGTAACTATAAAAGTAATAATGATAAATAATATTATAAATTACCATTAGTAACAATTAATTGAACTGCACCATGCTTACAATATTACAACCCAAAATCACATAGGTATTCTCTGGTATATAAAACCAAAAGGACAGCGAAGATGTGCTAATATAAAGTTTTTTAAAAGTGAAAATAAAAAATTCATCTTTTCCAATATAAAACAAGCCAAACATTAAATAAGTTTTTAATGTTAAAATTACTTTTAAAAAAGATAAATTGTCTTCATAAATTTTGATAATAAAACAGAAAACCATAAGAAAATACAAAAGTGAAATTAATTTCACGATATCATAAAATCCAACAAAGATTCGTAAATTGATAACATTTATTTATTCAATAGAAATTAATTAAAAGCCAAAGCGTCCTTGGATACAGTTTGTTTAAATGAATCAAACGAATTAATTAATTCAAATCGTCATTTGAATAAACGACATAAAGTCTAACTAATAATAGATCGTTAACAAATGCATTTCGGTGAATTGTCAGAAAATGGTATTATTGTGTCATTTCCACGTAATTTTGATTGAGATTTGGTAGACATGGAATACATGTCGTTCTGCGATAATTCTCTTTACGTTTTGCCTCGGAAAACGGAGTTGAACAGTTCCTTCTACAGCCAGGGAATCGATGAAAGCCTTGCGAGCGATGGGAACGTTCACCGACACGATCTTGCCCAACGGCGGAAAGTCAGTAACAACGTTGACATTCCTACCTATAAAGGGTTCTCAATTGCCAATGGTTACTCGATCAGCAACACCAACAAACGTCTGGGTCAGTGGAATGTCAACGAATCGCGCCGGGACGAAAAAAAGAAAAAAAAGCACAGTGCAGCCTCTACAATGACAATTCACACGCGCAAAGTGCAACATGTATCTTCGACGATGACGGGTTCCGTGGGTCTCTGGAACGGATTGATGGCAAACGGTCAAATTTGGATTGTAGACAAAAAACGACAGCAGAGTGCCCGTATGAAATCGAAGACGAAACAAAAGGGAGATAAAGAGAAAATCGATTTGAAAGAAAATAAGGCTCCCGAAAGTTGTTTCAATGTTTTATCCATTAACTGTTTGAATTCAATTTATTAAAATTAATGACTTTTATTATTTAAATTTATTGATTAATGATATTTAAAATTTATTTTCTTTATTAATTTTTCTGATTTTAATATTATTTATTTTCAAATATTTCATTTATTAGTAAAATATTGATTAAAAATTATATTTACTTATTGATCTAATTTAAGATATTAATTATTGACTTATTTTTTAATTTTTAGGGATTTTTACTCTTTTATTGTTGATTAATTATTATCAATTATTATTTTTCATCATTAATTGTATTATTATTTATTATTTCATTATTTCTTTAAATATTACAAGTATTATTTTTATTAGTTATTAACTTTATTATTAATAATTTTATAATAATTTTTATTTATTTATTAGTACTATAATTATAATTCTTATATTTTTTATTCTATATTAATTTATCGCTTTTAAATAGTTTTATTTTTGATTATTTAATTTATTCTTATTTAAAATTATCAATTATTGTCAAATTATTTTTTTTATTTATTGATTTTCAATGTTTTACTTTTAATTATCTATTATTGATTTTTTAATTATTATTTTAATTCTGATTATTTCTTTATATTATATTATTTTTATTAATTTTTTCGATTCCCTTTCGTTAAAAGGTCGTAACATATTTACTTATTATCCACCAATCAAATCTTTGGTGATGCAATTTCCCCAAATTGATCATCATTTTTGAGTATTGAGTTGAATGATTGATCAATAATGATTATAGAGCTCAGCAAACGCCTGGACAGTTTCTTAGGAGCTGGGGATCATCCTCGTCCCCATATTAAGTCTACTCACAATGATTTGAAAAGTAATATCATAAAATAAGAGAGAGAATATATAATCACCGCCATAGAGACTGTTCAGAGAAAAGCCAAAGTTGCTGACCAGCCAAAGCCACAGATCACTAATAATAATAATGAAATCAAGAAGTACATTAGTGAGAAGCGTTGCAGTTTGAAGAAAGCTAAGGATGAGAATAAAATACTGGAACAAGAACGAAAAGAGAGAATAGCAAGTCAGTTGAAACAGCTATCGGAAAAAATTAAAATGAAGGAGAAGTTCCAGAATGTTGAGGAAGGAAATGTAAAGAAATCGACAGGTGAACGAAATGAAATTGATGGTGCGGAATTCGGTTCAGTTGGCATAGTGAGACAGAACGGGAAGAAATCGGAACCCAGGAAAATGAGCGAGGAAGAAGCACAGCTAAAGAAACGTAAAAGATTCCCGGACAATGAACGGAAGCCGATTAACGGTTACGAGCGGGAAACTAGTGAGGACGAATCGTCGACGAATGATTCGGAAATCTTTGACCGAGCAATTAGTGAGTTTCTGTGACGATTGATTTTTGGGAGTGAATTGACGGAAAAACTTTGGTCAAGAATCGAAACTGGTCCAGTGGACGCCGATGGAAACAGACGAATTAGAGAGACATAAAAAGGCCAATGAACGGTTCATGAAGAGTGCAATCAGTGCCAACCGACATACCGATAACATTCTGTCGGACATTTTGAAGATGACGGATAAGATCCAGTCGACAAAGGCGGAACTGTTCCCGTTTTTCAATGCCAAACATCCGGGTTATTTTTCCTAATATTTCTTTTCTATCATTCTCTCGATAAACGGAAAAAATGAATTTTCACAATCGAAAAATATCCAAAGAAATTCAAAATTTTGATTCCATAATTAATTAATTTTTAATCATAAAAAAGATGATTTAATGCTTAATATAATTTTTATATTAAATATTATTAATAATATTAAGTTCTTTTTTATTATTCTTTATCGAACCGTTTTAATAATAATAAGTGATAATAGACATTAATAATAAATTAAATAAACAATATTAATGATAAATAAAAAGTAATAATTTGAAGCATCAAGATATGTCAAGGTTTTATTCATTTATTTCACCAAAATTCGGAATTAAAATTAATTTTATTTCAGATTTTCTGTTCTATTTATATTTAAATTTAATCGATATAATCTATTTATAAAATGTAATTATTTGATTATTGACTTAATTAAAATTCAATATAACCTTACTTAACATTAAGTGGCATTTAAAATAAAAAATAATTATTTATGAACTCCAGAGGGTTTCAACTTCAAAAACAGAATTTTCAAAAAACTTAATTATCAAACCATGGGATTTTTTATTTTTTAAGTTTTCAAATCTGTGAGCCAAAATTTACCAATAAAATAAATTAAAATATAAATTAATGTCTATTTTTAATGGTGTATGTTTTTGAAAAATTATTAAAACGAGAATTATTAAATTACAATAAGAATTCGCAGAGATAATCAAGTTAAAAAATGACCAGATAAAATTATGTATTTTACATTTTACGATCTTATGTTTAATTTTGTGGAATTAATTGAAATTATATATTATTATTTTATATTATATAATATCTTTAATATTTATAACAATGCTAATGATGATAATAATAACCTTTATCATTATTATCATTACATGATTCTCTAGAACTAAAATTGAATTCCGATATCCAAAAGACTTCTGAAAAAGTAAGGCATTCCAGAGATCATAAATTTCTTCATGATGGTGCTGTTGTTGATCTTATTTATTTTTTGTTTTAATTATTTTGTTGATGATGATGATATAATTCATTCTCCTCGGTAGCACTGAATGGCCATGGAATCCAATTTCAAGAAACTTTATCATCAGAGTCCAGCAGCATTTCCCATGAAACCGAAACAACAGAAGACCGTGACGCTTTTGATTTGTAATATTTTCCTTGATCTTTTGGTGTGAAAAATAAGCGTTTTTAGCAGGAGAAAATCAGTTCCATCAAAAAAACTCAACAATTCAACAAAAACCGAACTAGCCCCTTTCATTTTGGCTAATCGAGCTCGCAGGAAACTTCACGATAATGGAGATGTAAGGTGTTATTATATTTACACAAATATTTTTTATGCATTTATTATTATCATTATTGTTGTTATTTTTTATTAATGTTATTATTTATTATTATTTTATTTTACTTTTTTCTATTTTTAAGATGTAAGTTGGATATTTTTGTATTGACATTTATGGATTAATAACCAATTTTTTTATTTATATTTCCACCATTACAATCTTAATATTCAAATTATTTTTAATTAATGATTTTAGGTGATATTATACAATATCACTTAAATAATCAATAATTAATTTATTATAATAAATGGTAATTCTACCTGTGATGATTCAACTAAACTTTGATATTTAAATAAATCTAATTGAATTGATATTACACTTTTAAATTTCCATTTAGATCGTTTTTGTTCTTTTCAATATATACTTATTGAATTTTTCTTAATGATACCGCCTTATATTTTTTTTCTGATTTTTAATTATTTTTCCGGTTTTAGAATAAATTTGATTTATAAAACTAATTTTTAGTAACAATGATAATTTTACTAATATTATTAATATGATCAGTATAATAGAAATGTAATCAATAGTAGTAAATTAGTTTTCTTAATAAACCAATATAAAATCAATAATTATAATAAGAAATCAATAATGATAATAATAAATGAATATTAATAATGATAATAAATAAGCGTAAAATAAAAAATAAATCAGAATTTTAACAATATTCTTGAAAATTGTTTAGATTTATATCTGAAAAAATTGATAAAATGATCAATAAAGTGCTGTTTTTGTTATTCTTTTTTTATTTGCACAAATTGAAAAATGATTGACGGCATTGTGTATGGTGCATTAGGGCTCAGAGGAGGAAAGCGAGAGCAGCAGCGAGTCGGCGTATGACGATTGTGTGGCCCGGTTGACGAAAGAGAGCGAAGTTGATAATATTTTTGTTGCACTTATTGAAAATTATGAGTACGAATAACACCCAGTAGGATCGATATAAGCGGTCGGTGGAACAAAGACGTATTATTGATTTACCAATTCATAAATCGATATCTAAGCAAGCATCAAACGGAAACCGAGATGGAAACGTAACCAAAAACCAAAACTTCCAAATCAAGACCACCGTAGAAACTGATACTTTTACGTTTATGAGAACATACCGCCGATGCCAAGGTGGTACCGGTGATGTACCCTCACCAGGCTTTAGGCAATCGAAGTCAAATACTAATAATTCCAGGATCGATCGAAACAATGAAGAGTCGATCAATATTGTCACGAGTTCGCAGAGAATTGATATCAAATCAATCAGCAGTGATGAGCAAATTTCTGACAACAAAACCACCTTCATCGAGCGTTCAGTGATCGATCACCGTCACCATCGCCAAGCGGTGGACAACAGCGACAGTGAACTCAAAATATCCATCGATCGCAACGATACCTCCCGAGACTTTTCCGAGGTTGCAGTGACAGTTGAAAATTCGTCGACTGTCGTGAACCATTTTTCTTTTCATAAATCCTCTCCAAAACATAAATCGCCGACGCCGGTCAAAAGGAAACCAATACCAAGCAGCGGAGGCAACCATCGTTCAGGTGATGATGAGAATGGTCGCTTGTCACCGAACTCTTTGGAACGTCAATTGTTGTACGAGTTGCATTACCACGACAGTCTCCAGGCCAGTATGGAACAGTTGCTGCAGCTCGACAGATTCCAAGGAGTTGGGTTCGCTCAGCAAGAGACCGTCAGTCTGGCACAGATTCTAAAGACGCGCCAATGGAAAGACTCGATGGACGACAAGAAGGACGAATGTCTCGAAAAATTTACGAAGGCCTTGGAAAATCTCAATGTAATGATGAAAATAGAAAGCGAACGACCAAAATCGATCTAAAAACTTTTTCTTTTTCTTTTCAGAAAGCCTATTCTCGTCGTCATCGATCCGAACTGTCGACTTCGACGTCGTTCTCGTCGGACACCGTTACAAAATCCGCGGAATCGTCACGCTCAGCTGGTCCCATTGCCAAAAAAGGTGACGGAAAACAAAACCTATCTTTTTTCTCTCCGAACAGAACTCGATTAACTTTGATTTTTTCCAGGAAAAATGACAACCGACTCCGATGCCAGTGAAATCCGTGAGGAAATTGTCGACTTTACGGACTTTTCCGAATCGGTCACCAATCAAGTTTGTTCACTGATTGAACTAAAATCGATTTATGCACCATGGTTTGCAGCACAGTCCTAAAACCGACCATCGACCGGTGATGGTGACCAGCAAGCCAAAGCCCCTAGACAAAAGGATATCCAAACAATCGTCACGGTCGAAACCCCCCACCAAGCACGAGGAGGATTTTTCAGGGTGAGATTACGATAATTGATTTTTATTATATAATTTATAATCATAATAATATAATAATTATATATTAACCTGTTCCATAAGTTCCATTATAAACAATGCATTCAGATAAACAAGAGCTACAGATTGATATCAAATTTATTATAAATATGTATTTTTAATGTTAAAATTTTTAATTAAACTTTTCATTACAAAATGGTAGATTACTTATGGAATAGCCTAATAATATTACTATTTTTAATTTTAATTTTTAAAATAAATTATTTTATAATTTTTGCGAATATCTTTTTTTTTCTTTTTTTCTTAGTTTTGTAATGTGTAAATATTTTTTATTTTTATATTTTCTTTATTTATTATTAATTTTTAATTTTTCAAATTATATTATTTCATTATTATCATTATTTTATTTTTTATTATTTATTTTTTTTAATTTAATATTATTTTAGATTATCTTTTATTATTTTATCTCAATTTTATTATTATTTTTATTTTGCTTTATCTTATTAATATAATAATTTTCTGATTATTATTATTATTATTGATTATTATAATTTTATTTTTATTGTTATTTCGATCAAATAATTAAAAATAACTTAAATAAATCAATATTTAAAGTTAAAATGTTTTTAATAAATTCAAATTTGATTCAGCTGAAATTTTTCAAAATCATTATCGAATAAAAATTATAATAAAAAGGGTCATGGGTATTGTTTGGAAGTTAAGGTGAATGCCAATGATATGATTACACGGTTTTACATTAAATTCAAACTTCGTTAACTTCTGATCTAAAAACTAAAAACTATAAGTGAAAAAAAACATTTTTCTTCACTGGTTGAACTTTCGCACATAACATACTCTTTCCATTTGCGAAACACATTTTCGATAGGATTGAGAACTGGTGAATATGATGGTAGAAAGCTATACTGCAGACATTCCCTGAGAATGAAAGTATTTATATTGTCCAAAGCGACAGTTGAAGCCGGATACATCGAAAGTTGATAGACTTTTTGGCATATTCTCTTCAAACGAAGCGTGCAGTCCTGACACAGTCATTCTTTTTTTTGCAAGAACATGCATTGGTAAAACTTTTCTGCAACTATTTCCCCCTTCACTGAGGTTGCTGATTTCCCAGTTAATTGAAATTTCCGCATATAATAATACTATTTTGTAATCTGATAAGGGCTCTCATTCTGGAAATCGTTCTTCTTTCAATTCTCAGGTTCTTTCCTGACTAATACTTTTTCAATTTCAAATTTTCGGAGACCTCTTATCCTTCTCGAACTCACTCATCTTCTCTGTCGCCATCTCCAAGTTCCTGATACTTGTGATCCTCCTACCGGCATGTAGACCTACTTTGTAACCAAAAACTTTTTCAAAGAGAGAAAACCTCGTGGAACTTTATCCGGTAGCATTAATACTAAAATCGATTCTTGTTAATAATTCTTGCCAGTTTTTTTTCTTCACGTCTTCCCTTTAACGATGTAGTGATCATGTTCTTTATAATCCTTATCACTTATCCATTTGACTAACGTTGATAGTGTGAACTGAACTCAGACTTAATTTTCAGCTCCTTCCATTTTTGTTGTAACCATGAACTCTCAAAATTCCTCCTTCTATCTGTTAGAATACTTTTTGGTCTTCCGAATTTGTAAATCCATTGATTCATCATGATCTGGAAGAAGGACTTGTCATCCAGCTTCTTCAATGCATTCAAACGATTTCTTATCCAACGCTCTGCATCTGAAGAGCTTCGTCCAATCAATTTATGGATCAGGAAATTTATTAATTTCTTTGCTTGTTTTGGTAAAGCATCCAGAAGCTTCTTTCTTTCTTATCTTCTCGTAGTGGATGCCAGTCAGATATCCTTTCATATTTTATAATAAAACGAATTCGAGTTCAAAAAGTATTTATTCAGACAAAAGTCTGTGAATTGTGGATACGTTTATTTTCATAATTTTGGAAAGGTGTTTCGGTGAATTTGAATTCGGTGATTGGTAAGAATTGAATTCTGGCTGTGTCTTGATTGGTTAAGGGTAGACTTATTGTAGACTTAACTAAATACAAAACAAAAATTTTGGCATTGAAATTTTAATCTAAACAAACAAATTTGAAATTGAACTCGACAACGTTGAAATTTAATGCAAAACTTTTTTGTGTGTGAAACATTGCAACGGATACAGAGAAAAGAAAACGAGAAAAAAAGAGATGAGATGGAGAAGAAAAGATGGACGAAAATGAAGAAAAACAGAATATCTAGTTGTATATACGTATATTGATTTGTGATAGATCTATTGAAGCCGTGCACAAATTGCACTTTTCCAATCAATCCAATGTCGATCAGTCAATCCAGGAAATATTGTCGGACAACAACAACAGCGGCTCCAAGTCAGCCACCTCCGACCGCACGGTGCAATCGTCACCATTGGCTTCGATCGCGGAAAGTATCGACAGCCGGTCGACGACAAAGTCAATTCCGGAAGATACGGAAATGGAAACAATCCCGAAAACCAAGTCGAAAACAGTCGTCGAACCGCTTTCTCTGACCAGAAGTATCAAAACCGAATCCAATCTCATCGGTGCGGGGAAATCGGAACAGTCGGCAACAGAAATTTCCACGGCGACGGCGACGGCGACGGCGACCACGACAACAACAACAACAACGAAAAGCGTTTTAGACAAAAAAAAGACAAAGAAGAAATCTCCTTCGAAATCGGATTCTTCTCGATCAAGAACCGTGTCCAGCTCCACTACAGTTTTGACTGGCCGTGGTACTGACGAACGATCTCAGATCAATAGTGAGCATTATTCCAAGGACGAATTCGAATCCAGTAATTTTTTGTCAATTCAATGATCTTTTGCTCCCTTTAAATCCTTGTTTTGTCTCTTTTCCTTCATTTCTTATATTTCTTTCGTACTTTTACGCTATCTTTCTTTGCCTTTTATTGACCATTTATTTCTTATTTTTATCCTCTCCCCAAAGACTCCGACTATCAACTGTCCACCTCCGAAAGCAGTGAGGTCATGAAACGAGTCGATGCCCTGAAAATGAAGAAGGACAAGAAGCAGGCTCTCGTTGACAAGCTTAAAACCAAACTGAACGTAGTCAAGCAACGTCACAAAGAGAAGACATTGCGCAATTACATCGCTGTAACGATCTTTTCTATTGTACTCCATTCATTATTTTGATCTTTTCCTCTCTTTTCATATTCAAATCTGATCTGGTTTCGTCTGTCAAGCATTTGGATTCGCAAATAGAAAATCTGAAAGACGAACTGAAGAATCCAGAGTTTAGTTCCCCCAGCTTGTCGATGTCGACATCGATTGCTGATCGAAAACAGACAAAGCAACAGCGCAAGGACAAGGACAAGGGTAAGGGTAAAGGTAAGGAAAACGACAAGGAAAAAGTCAAGGATATCTTACCCAGCCGCGCTCGGAAATCGGAATCGTCTTCGTCAACGTCCAGGTCAATTTCCTCGCGAGAAGAAGAGATGAAGTCGTCACAATCGATCAGAACGGAGGAATCTGTGCGTTCCTCGGCCTCCTCCAGTTCCTCTTCTTCTTCTACGACTTTGATTGTCAGTGGTGAGGATGGTCGTGGCGACAAAAAGGACAAAAATATCGATCAAAGCGATACAGTGGGAACGCCGCGCAGAGGATCAAAGTAATTATTATCATTATTTGTATTATTATTATTATTATTATTTATTATTATTGTTGTTGTTGTTATTATTAATATTATTATTAATATTAATAATAATAATAATAATAATAATAATAATAATAATAATAATAATAATATTATTATTATTATTATTATTATTA
>JBBMKC010272455.1:0-19570 GCA_037834085.1 Bipalium vagum | reverse complement strand
CAATAAAAATACAAATATTAGTTTATTAATGGCAATAAATATTAATGGAATACTATGTCATAAAATTAAAGAAGGAGTGTTTAATGGAGAGGACTTGTTGTTAGTAGTGACTGTTATTTACTATTTCTAAAGGGAAATAACATCGCAAAACAATTTATTCATCAATCTTATTTATTTTTTTATCAAATAATCTGAAATTTTAAAAATCCAGAAAACATGCAAAATAATTTCAATAGCTTCACTTTCTTTTTTTCCTTTTGTCTTGGTCATATATAACTCTGGTGATACTCAAATGAAAGTAGAAATAAATGAGTTAAAATATAATCAAATGTTTACTTTACCTTCATTTGGTACTTTAAAATATTGAAGTTTTATATTATCAAAGATTTTCTATTAAACTCTTGGTAACGATTCAAGATCAAGAAATCCTCCCTTGCACTTGACTGAATAACATAAAACGAAATCCTGATTACCGAATCAAAACCTTTATCTTCTTATTTAACCATGGTTACACGATCTTTATAATTGTAACCGAAGAATCATAAATCAAAACTATCTAAAACCCAGATATTAGGATACAAGCAAGCCGAGATCAATACAATTATGGAAAATGTACAATAATTATGATCATCAACTCTCACAATATTCGGAAAAGGTCAAATACAGAGCCGATAAGAAATGATAACGAAAAAAAATTTTTATTAATAACAATGCATATGTACAGGTAATTATTTTTCAATATAGTTCACAGAAACGTCAACACATTTTTTCCAGTGAGTGACAAGTTGCGAGAAGTCATTTTGGAAGAAATCGGGAGATTTGTCGTTCAGATAATCAGTGACAGTCTACTGCAAATTGTCTTTTGATGAAAAGTTTTTATCTCTTAGTTCCCACTTGAGTTGTTTCAACAAAAAGAAATTGGAAGGAACCAAGTGTAGACTGTATGGAGGATGTGGGAGCAAAATCAAGCCACAATCCTTAATTGCTGTTGTTGAAAATCCATTAGTGTGAATAGATGCGTTGTCATGCAGATAATACAAGAGACTCGGTTCTTCCTTCTCAGTGTCCTAACTTGTCGCACAAGGTTGACAATATTGCTTGTATATATATAATCTTATCATTATTATCCAACTTGTCATTATCTTGTTATTATTTTTCTCTGTATACTCTAAATCCTCAATCTTATTACAATCTCGTCTTCGTGCACAGTTCCGTTCTTGATATATCCTACGATTATTGTACTCTCAACTTTCAATAGTATGTGTTTATATGTGTTCTCTATATATATTTTATCCCTTGATTGTGGTTTGCGTTTGGTGTTTTTCCTGTCCTCCATTGGCGGGTATTGACTTCAATGGGGGGCAGAGATCAATTTACTCTCAATGGTGCACAGAGTGATTTGTTCCGACCCCTAACGTGTATTAAATTTTATATCTAGTGTTTTTTGGGACTCCAGGATTCGTCACACTGCCATCACCTAGAGACTATGTGAATATGACATTTACTCGTTGTAAATAATTGTCTCTACTTCTGTACTTGATACAGATGTATGTGTGTATGATTAAAAAAATTTATTTATAGTATTCGCTATTGAGACGAACACGTGTTTCATTAAAAATCTTTGAAAATCACGCCATTAGCATCCAAAAAAAGGAGAACATAATGGCTTTTTTGTGTGATTATATTCATCTTTCTTGAACTGGTCTCTTGGAAGTTTTCTTTCTTTTTATTTTCTTCTAGACTCCATCGTGATGATGTTATCTAGTATTTGGTCCCCAGTACGTTGTAAAGTTTTCAGATTCTGTTGGCAATACTCCAAACGTTGAGCTTGGATATAAGCAGTTAGAAAACGTGGCACGAATCGTGAGCACAACTTTCTGATGTCACTGCTTGCCAATAATAACTGAATAGTACCTTTTCTAACATTTAAACGCACAGTGAGCTCTCTTCTTGTGCTTCTTCTTTCATTTTGTATATTTTTATGTAGGTTTTTCGTTATTTTTTTTGCTGATTTCTTATGGTCTTCCGGATGTTTCTACATCCACTACGGAAGTTCTTCCAGCTTTAAATTCATTGTACCATCGTTTTGTTGTAGCCCATGAAGTACTTTGCTCACCGTAAACATCATTTAATTCCTTTTGAATTTCTTCTTTACTTTTTTTTCTTCAAATGGAGGAAACAAATGACGTTCCGATATTGTAAATTTCCTAAAGACATAAAAAACGCAATTTACCTGATAAATATAAAATAATATATTAAAACAAATATCTCACATTTACCTATAATATGTACTTTATATAATTATAATATTTTTAAATTTACATTAACCTCTACTTATTATAGGCTCACTACTTATTGAGCACACCACATAGATGTGATCTTGTTGTGATCTTGTTGTGAATTCTTTGGTTTTTGTTAAATTAACAGATTTTTAAAATGTCAGGCTAAAAATTTATATTATATTTTTTGCAGCCTCCATCTTGACCCTTAATATAAACTGAAAGTTTCTGTCATAAAAATTTATCAAATCTAAAATTACATTATTAATTAAATAATGAATGATCAAACAGCAGAAGAAATTTTATGGTACATTCTCTAGTAATTATGGACATGAATTTAAATTAATGATCAGTAATTAAGTTAGTTAAATTGAATAAATTTAGTAATATCTGGATTTATAACTATATGAAAGCGAGAGAATCAGTAACCAGAATAATTTATAATTTTATTAAATAAATTAAAAATCTCTCAAGTAACGAACACTGATTTCTAAGTCATTTTATTGTCCACTGGCAAAAGTATTAAATAGAAAATATTAATGTAAAATCATTTTTCTCATAATTTTTAATAAATTTCAACAAAATTGTTTAACTGCATTATTTGAATATTTTAAAATTTTAATTTTAATTAAATCCTTGATTAATAATTTTTTCTTGTAAAATTTTATATACTTTAACATTAAAAAATTACCGAAATGATAATTATTGAAAATATACATTAAGGCTACAAAATAAGATATTTAAATACATTCTTGCACTTAAAAAATAAGTATGAAATATACGATTAGTTTAAATATTCTAATTGTTGAGGTTCGAGTTCTATCTTATAACCTTCTGTAAATACAATTTTTGGCGAAAAATAAAATTTAAATAACATGCTGGCTAATTTAAAAATATGTATTTTAATTATTAATTCAAATTAATTAAATAAATTTTAAAAATATTATTTTAGGAGCAACTACTGAGTTTTAATCAGTAGCATGTCATCCTAAAATTATTTAATTATATTTTTCGAAATTTTTAGTAATATTTCATTATAGAAGGTACGTCATGATTGACTGGCACGTTTTGGCATGTTATGTGACGAATGAGTCTCAACAACGGTAAAAATATGTGAACAAATAAGATCCCTAACTTCTCCAACATACTCAATGCCAATCACTGATTGTTGTACTCAGAAGCCTTCTATTTCTCTGTCAGTAGTCTGGACACACATTTTGAACTAACTTTGCTCGATCTCATGTGATCATGGATAACTCACTGCAGAGTACCCAATGAATAACAAGTAACTTCTTCCATTTCATCTTTGATTTTTCGTCGGTCTTTATCCGACAAGGGCTACATACGAGAAACAAATTCATATGAAGCTACTGTGATTGATGCCCAATAATTTGGGTCACCTTCAAGTGATTTCCTTCCGGACGCTAAGCGCTCTCTATAAATCTGTAAGATGCACTAACTCCGTAAATTGTTTTTAGTCAATCAACAGGTGAGGCAGACGATAAACCTTCTTTCTAGAAAAAATTACTAAAAATTAGTATCATCTGCTCAGCACAAACATTTCATAATTCTATCAATGGAGCAGATGATTATGGTTCAAACTTACCAACAGATTTTCACTTTTTACATCAACTGAAGATATTTTTTATGATAAAAAATGAAGACTTATTTTAAAAACCATAATAATAATCTTTAGTGTTGATTGTTACGGCAAGAACGACGGTTCTATTGATAATTGTTAAATTATGGTTTGTTTAAAGTTGATTCCATGACACTCATAAAGTTTATTGATACAGGTTGTCATTTTGATTGGGATTTGGTTTGGATAAAAACACAACCATCCATCGCGAAGAACCGATCGACGAGCTTAATTAAAATTTTCTCAAATTATTAACAAAAGGAAATTAGAAAATGGAATCTAGAATAAAGGAAAACTATATTGGAAGACAATAAGTTCTAGATTACCTTTACAGATTTGCAAAAAAACTTTTTGATTAATAATACCAAAATTTTAAATAATATTTCATTATTATTAAATAAAACCCAATTTTTAGCTAATGAGGCCAATAGAAAAATAATAATATAATTTTTTATTAAAATTATTATTACTTAAGTAATAAATGTAAATATATTTGCTTTTTTATAGAAACTTGGTTTTGTAAGACTTGTGAATTTAGATCACAAAGTCAGGCGTTTTGACATGTTTTTTCTGTCCGTTTCCACATGTATTTAATTCTTGTGAATATTCTTTCTTTCTTAATTTTTAGAATTAATTTTATATTATATTTTTGAACTTAAAGATGTACTAGAAAGTTATTATATTTAGTCTGCGTATTATGTTTCAATTGGACTCGTAGTAATACCATCATACCATCCACTGTCGTCTCGTCACCTCTCGCCGTCCAAATATTGTGTATTTAGATTAGATCGCAATAATATTAATAATTGCATTAATGACGTCCTTCATAGTGGTATTTAATTTCAGAGTAAATATCTGAAATGTCCATCACTCATCTTTTTTTAAAAATAAATATTGTTTAGGCTTTAGGGTATTTAGAAAGAACTTGGGATATGCGGATTGTTTCATAATAATTTTCAATGAAAATTCCACTTTACCAACTGCTTTCTTTGGAAATGATTAAGGAAGCAGGTTGTAAAATTTAAAATTAAAAAGTTTATAGAAGTTCATCGGGAACTTGATTATGTCAAATATGTTCCAGCGAAACAATTCACTTTCCTACACACTAACTACGGTTGCGAAAAATGCTTATACCTTTAAGGTAATTAATAATTACTAATTATGTAGAAAAAATGAAAGGAGAAAAAATATCTTTAAGCTTTTTGTTATTCTTTACCATGATAATGCCACTGTTCATATAAGCAACAAAACCATCGCTTATTCTTAGAGTGGAAGCACCAATTAATGACACATCGACCTCATAGTCTGATTTGGAACCACGTGACGTCTTTTCGTAGTCTACTATAAAAAATGTTTTGTAGAGACTTGAAAGTGACTCGAATCACATATTTTGAGAAAAATAGTTTTTCAATGCTGTATTTACCAAAAATTTCAAAAAACGAAACCAAAACGCCTTCAATTTTTTCATTAATGGTGGTCATTAAATTCATTGAAAACCTGACACTAGAAATTTACCAAATTAATAGTATAAACTCTTGAACGAATATGTTTTAAGCAATGATATTTTTATGAAGAAGTATTCAAAACATCGATTTATTGATAAAAACAATAAACTGTGTAGTTATGACCCTTTTCTTATATAATAAGAGCAAGAACAATAATTTAGATAATTTCATATCGAAAACCATAATAATTAAAAATTGAAATAATTTGTTTAAATCGTTAAAATCTTTCGTTACTATAATTAGATTTTGTTGTCATATATTAATAATAAAATATTTTCAAGTAAACTAAGAAAATAACTAAAATAAATAATTGACTCTCCGTCCTATATCGAATTAGAAGTAATTAGAAAATAATTATCAAAACCTTTGATTTATTATTATATATAAATGAAGTTGATTCACATTTCTCATTAGGGAAAGTGAAATTCAAAACAAATATTCTGATCAATGGCAGGTCTGACTTATTGTCTTCGCATTGAGAACCATGCAAAGTAAACTAATAGTCATTGAGATTTATCGTTCGGGATTTATTATCAATTTAAACAACTTTTGTGAATGGTCTTATTTAAGTCTATCTCGATTTGTCTAGAATTTATCAATAATAGTGAAAATATTAATCAAAGATGGAAAACGAAAATAAAGAAATCGATTTTCTAAAACTTTTAAGTAATCATCGTGCTTGGGCCTCATTATAAAATTGTTTGAATTTATCCAAATTAAATTAAATTTACACCTAAATTAAACAAATATTTGAATGAGATCTTTTTATATTTACGAGTTACTAAATAGAATATGAACATATGATAAAATCGTTAAAGATTATTTTATTAAATTATATATATATAATTTTCAGGGTTTAGTTTAATTTGAATTAAAAATCATTTCATTAAAAATTTCTAATTAATGTTTGAATGACTGCGAGTCATAAGCCAGAGATTTTCTTAGTAAATATTGTTATTATGGAACTTGTAACAAAGTTCCGGTGGTGAATAATGATTTGCATAGGTGAATCCACTTTAATAAATACCACCATATGGAATGACAGGATGGAATTGATTAATCAATCTTAAAGTTGAAGCCAGTAAGAATAACAAAAATTATATACATAAATATTTTAAAAGTAAGATATGCATGATGAAAAATATAATAAAATACTAAAAAAACAAGTAATAATAATATTTATTATAATATTATTATTTATCTTTTTTTTATATAAATTAATACTATTATATTAAAAAATTAGCCTTTTGTTAAATTTTTTTTGGGAATTTTCAGAGCTATTTGTTAAGAATTTAAACATTTAAGCTTTGAAATTCAATGTTTAGAAAATTATGTGATATCTCTTTTGTAAAGCCTTTTTAATTTGTTGAAATAAAAAATAAAATAGAAAATTAATAATAATATTATTATGATTATAATTTTATTACCTTAATATAGATACTAATAATATTAATATATTCATATATTTAATATATTAATATATTTACTGTATTCATTATAAATAATATATATACTGACCGTCATAATTTTTCACCACATAATTATTTATATTCCTTTTAAATAATTTTAGTTATGTATAATGTCAAGTTCAAGGGTATTATGCATTACTTCAAAGTAATATATCTTTCATTATATTAGAAATATTAATTGTTTAAATGATATTTAAATAATAATATAAATAATGATTGGGTTAAAGTCTACATTTTAAATTAAAGCATAATTTTTCAAACAGTTAATTATTAAGCATTTCCTAATATTTTATTAAACGTTATGCAATTATTTCTTATTTGTGCATGATATATGTTTTTAAATTTTAGCAATTCAAGCCTTGGCTTTAAAGAAAGATGAATTAAATTAAGTTTAAATAGGGTAAAATTATAAAAATAACAAGAAACTCAGCAATTAGTTTATGTAGATATCTAAAGAAGAATATCTGTAAGAAACGTGGATCAAAGTTTACAATAAATAAACGACAGAGGTTGAGTATGAAAAGAGTAATAGGCAAGTTGAAAGATAAATATAGTAAGATAAATGCAAATAAATTAAAAATTGAGTGTAATTTGAATATTTCTTTATCGACTATTCAAAGGCACATTAAAGGAAGTGAAATGAGGTATGAAAAAGCACAATATCTGTGTTATCTAAGTAAGAAACATAAGGGAGACCGATTTTTTAAATTAAGTACCTGGGTTAGTGAAAATGTATAGGAAAAAACTGTTTTCACTGACAAAAAACGTTTTAGTCTGGATGGCCCAGATTTTTTTTACAAAAACTTTAATATAGAGCTGTTAAAGTCAAGTATTGTGCCAATTTTTAAATTAAATTTTGGCACAGATCTTGAGCTACAAGAAGATAATTCCCCTATTCACAAATACGCCAAAGTTAAAGAACTTATGAAATCCAGTGATATGAAGATTTTAAGTTGGCTAGCTAAAAGTACTGATCTGAACATTGCCGAAGACATTTGGGAATTAATTTCAGACCAAGTCTACGACGGTCCTCAATTTCAAAATGTCAATGAAACAAAAACATTAATCAATCCCAACGTACAAAAATCACAATTTTTTAAAAGTCTTAGACGTTTATGTACAATTTTATTAAAATAGGTTCCTTGTATAACAAATAACATGTTCGTAATAAATGAAAAAATTATGAATTTTTTAAAAATATTCATTTTTTACCTGTCATTTTATTTACAGTACATAACAAATATTGCATGGGAAACATGATATTCGCAGCTTTCAAAACTACTTCTATCATGTAGACACAATTTGAAAACAATTAAACAGTATAATCTTGTGTAATATTAAATTATATCCTGTTTGAAAAATTATGATGATCAGTACACATTGTAATAATAACTGTTATTTAAATTATTGTGAATGTTTGTGTCATTAGTGTTTTCAGTTAATTCAATTTTACTATCTTCAATATTATAATCAATTTTATTAAATTCATTATGAAAGATTCCTTTATTAAAATCAAGACTTAATTTTATATTTTGGTAGTTGCTTTCATAAATATTTATTATAATGTTTGTCATTATTTTTTACAAAAATCATTTTTGATTTTTTGATTTTTAATGCCTTAGTAATTTAGTTTTTGTTTGAAACTTCCTTTCATAGATTTCACATTTAAATTTCATTTTTCTGGTCTCGATATAAAAATCTATCAAAACTCATGGTATCAAAATCTTTTTTACGCATCATTATTTATATAATATAAAATAATAAAAAAAATAGTATAAATAATTTCTTTTAATCCAATTATAATAATTAGGGCTAGGATTTTTTAAAATATATTTCCATATTCTTTGCATATTTTTTAATTTTTCATTAATTATTTAATTTTTAATAAATATTTAAAACCAAATAAAGTAGTTATTGAGTTTCTCTTTTGTTTTAACTTTTCATTTAAATCATTCTAATAATTTTAATTATTAAATAATTTTTTTCTGTTAATAAATCTAAAATCAAAATGTAAACTTTTTTCAAATAAACACATAAAAATCAATTTAATTTTTTTTATTGAAATTTATGATTTCTTTACTACTTACTAACTACCATTTATGATGAAGATAATCTTTTTTCAAATTGTCTTAATTAGAATATAAAACATATATTAAAAATTAAGTGTTGAAATCAATAGAATTTTTTCATTATTATATAATTATTTTTTACTGTTAATAATATATTATTAATTAATATAGTATTAATATATATATATTAAACATTATAAAATATAACGTTGACTCTTTATACATTTCATCGAATGAAAAAATTAAGTAATATTTAATAAACCAAAAACTAATTATAATATTAAAAAAGTAATTATTGAAAAGAAAAGTTTCGTAGTGAAATTTCGGTATCTTATGTCGGTTTGGTTGCAAGGCAAAAATATTATTAACATTAGTATTATAATTAAAATAAATTTCTTAATGATTTTGAAATTTCAACAATTTGCATTCCAACTAAATAACATGTATAATTTTTTGTTTTATCAAGGTACCTTGAATTTTATTTATTAACGTCGACATTTACATGAAGTTTAGCGAGAAAAGGTAAAATTGTACAGAAACTAATTACCCATCGTTATGGTACCTGCTGAAAAGTCGAGTAACAAAATTCCCGTTGCTTGTTAAAATCCAACTGAATACACTTCTAAACCCAATTGAAATTTATAAATATCCTACCAAATTTCTCTCTTGTAACAGATGATGAATGCTGGTTTGACGAATATTTTTTTGCAAATAAAAATCTATATGTATTTCGATCTGGAATTCTTTTTTCTTTAACATTTCCCTTTATAGCTGCAAAAATTGAAATACGTTTCTGGCTAGGGCTCCGAATTGTGTACGGCAGTGTCGGAAATGAATACAAATGCCTTTCTCAACCCTGAACAATAAAACTCTTTCAACATTTTCTAAGATTAGTCTCGGTTAATTTTTTTGGTTGTGGCAAAATTTTAATTAAACATTTAACATGTTTATGAAGTGTTCGTCGTTTTTATTTATTATTTATTTTATTATTTTTTAATATTTCATATGCTAAACTTTTTAATAGAAGATTATTTTTTACTTCAAGAGCAGATAATGTTAACTTAATTTCTCGTGATCATCTGAAATATCTTAGTCCTTTTGGAAATTAAACTTAAATCTGTATATCGTTTCCAAAATTTATTATAATTATGATAATTATATTATAATTATAATAATTGTTATTATTATAGGATGTTTAACAAACATCACATTTGAAAATTTTCTGAAAATTAAAAGTCAATAAAGTTACTGCTACTTCAGAAAGTGATATTAGAGAAATCTCTGTACTTAATAATCTCAGCCTTAGTTCAGTATACCGAATCGTGTCTGAAAAAACTGTTTGTGTTCATTTAATTGCGCTAACGTAAGGTTAATTCCTCATCGAATAATAGAGAGTTGTAAGGTACGGAGAATAAAACTAGCACAAAATTCGATTGGAAATCTAAAAATTCTTACTGTGGTCGTTTACGAAAAATGATTTTGAAGTAATTAATAACCTTCTCGACAGGATTATTTATACTGAGTGGCGACAGATGATGACGGACCACCATTTACCAGAAGAACAATATCAGATATGAAGTTTCATATAATTGTGCAATTTTAGTGATTTCCGCTTTCAAGTTTTAGAGCCTGACCAATCTATTAATGCTGAACGTTAAGTAGCTTTTATCAAACGATCTTGGATATCAAAAGAATTGGACATTTAGAATTCAAGCATGACATATGGTTGTTATGAAAGATCTTTTGTGAAAAACATGAAATTAAAATTCAAAGCAATCATATTACTCTTCAGATATGAATTTACTGGACAGGTTTGTATTCAGAAACATGGAATTTAACAAGAGAAAAAAACGAATTAATTATCCGTCCTAAAATCTGGTAAAAATCATAAAATGACAACATTCAAGTGATGTGATTACATCTAACTGCTAATATTTGTATAACTATATATTTATTCTGCTCGAAATTTTGAATTTTTAAAGGTCTGTAGTTTTAAATACCATATATTATTAATTTTGTAAAAAACATTAACTTGGTGGATTCATCTATCTTCTGCAATAATTTAAAAGAACTACACGAGTTTCATAAATTTTAGTTATTTTAATTGAGCGCTAAAATGAATATTAAAACAAATATCTATAAAGTTAATCTTAGTATTTTAATAATCAAGCTGTGTAATTTTTAATACAACAAATAAAGTTTTATAATAAGTAAATTTTAATTTTGATATATCACAAACGGTCATTTTTTATGGGACACCAAAATTTATGACTGCAAAATAATTATAAAATAAATCGCTATTTAAATTACGATATTTTTTATTTATATTATAAAATTTCAAGAAATCATTGTCCCAAAGAATTATTTTTGCGGAGAAAATTCCAATTTACTCTAGAAAATATTTAATGTAAAATTTCATTGACACTTTACTAAACCCCATTTACATTTTATGAAATGAGAGTACCGTTTCCGTATTCCGAATAGCATCACTAAATCAAATTCTAGACTTCTCCGCAGAGAAAACATCAAAACGTTTTATTACATGTACTGAACCACTTTAATGATTAGAATGTTCAATCAGTTTCATGGATGATAACAACTGTGAAACATTTTACGTACCGCTTCTGGAAATCGTTACAATGTCTGTGTTTCATATTTCTGCTTAAAATTTTGGAGAAACAAAAAATAATTCTACATAAAACTTGGTCAGCTTTTTAAAGTATAGTTTAGAAAGTAATAAAATGGTTATTGTTTAAATCATGCTTGAGTGAGATTATTTTGTTTTATTGATTTGATTCTGGGTTTATCAAATAATATGCTGGTGGTTACTTTTACAAGTTAAAGTTCAGTGAATTTCTGTTATAGAAGTACCAAACATTGGTGACTGATAATGTTTTCGAGCACTATTATTAATATTTTGAAAATATAATGAAATTATAAATCTTGAATTGAACATTTTAAAATTTTAATCATTGATTTTATTGGAGGACATCGTTATCTATTGAGTTATAAGAAAATTAAATATGATATAATATAAATGATTTTAAATAATTATAATTTACGGTATAAGAATGAAAACCTATTATAATTTTCCTATCTGTAGAACGTTTTGGGAAGGATATTATTCAAATAAAATATATAACTGAAAATTATGAGCATTTGAACTCGAAATAAAAAGGTACTTTTGATCTGGAATATAAACATTTAATTCGCATTGTGGGAATTTTAAACAGAAGATAAATAGATTAAATTATAATAAAAATTTTAAGAATAAAATACATAAAATATAATAAAATTTTAAAAAATTAATATTAAATAATTTAAAATATTAAATAAAATATTAATAAAAAATTAACTTTTAGTAATCAAATCGATAATTACAAAATTACATATTGAATCCCCAAAAATTAAAGAAAAAGAAATTAAAATCTCTTGAAATATTTGAAGATTTCTGTGATGATAATGAAATAGAAATTTACTCAACAAAGAATGAAGGAAAAGTTGTAGTCATCGAAAGATTAAAGAAAATTCTAAAAAAAATTATAGAATAAGGAAACAGAAAATGGAATCATTTATTACCCAATTTAATTAATTTTATAACAACAAAATTCATAGTTCAATTGGCATTTCTCCTCAAGAAGCAAGTGAAAATCCAGAAAAGTTATAATTAATTCTTGCAAAAATAATAATCCTTTATCAATAAAACCAAAGTTCAAAATTGGAGATCATATAAGAATTTTTTGGTTAAAATTTTGAAGGTTACCTTTTGTTTACATAAATTAAATTTTGCAAATTTTAATATTATTAAGATTTTTTTTCATTAGATTTAAAGAACAAAATAATGTTCTCTGATTGTTGAAAATTCAGAAAGTATACAAGTTAAAATTAATTCTCGCAAAAATAATAATCCTTTATCAATAAATCCAAAGTTCAAAATTGGAGATCATATAATAAATATATCAGATAAAATTTTGTTAAATATATTTTCAATAATTGTAAAATGTTTTTTGATAAAATAAATCGAAATACTATATTTAAATATTTCCGAATGTGCCTTTCCAAGACGAAAACCTCTTTTTAATACATTGACATAGTCTTTGGTATAATCGTTACCCTTCTTCTTTAGCATGGCCATATAATTTCTTTTTGAAATTATTTTTAATTTCTCTAATACTTATTGGACTACAAAGATCATGAGTCGGCTTTCTGATTCTCATTTCAATTTAATGTGACATTTTTTTAATTGTCGCAAGACAATTTTTCACATCTTCTAAATTGATATCCTTAAAAATATTTCTTTATCGATTTTGACCAATATTTCTAAATAATTTTATTCCTTGGGAACTTCAGGAATAATGCCTTCAAGAATAAGATCTTATTCTGAAGTACAATTAATTTGTTTTCATTTACTAAAAAAATTTCTATGTTTTCTATATTATTTTTCATAAATTTTTCTTTAAAATTTGTGAATAAAATTGTTAATTGGCCATCATCAACATTTAAATAAATATAGTCAAAGATATGGTTTATCTCATTAATTATTTCATATGAATCTAATACCTAATTATATATATAATATTATTATTATTTTATCATTTTAGAAATTTTTTTTAATCAAATTATTCAAAGGTACATTTTAAATTGTCAAAAAATTTCAAATTTCAAAACGTTAAATATATGAGCCAACGAAAAAAAATTTTCGGCATTATTTGCTGTTATTATTAAATGTAAAGAAAACCGTTGCAAAAAATCTGTATGATGATCAGAACGCTGATTTAAGCGATTCAAAACAGGCAATTATGATCTCAAAAATATGGAACGCCCAGGTCAACCAAAAAAATTAAAGATTCATAATTAGAAGAATTGAATCAAGTTTTGGAATCAAAGAAATTAAAAAAGGATACATCTGATAATTTAAAAATAAATAATTTAATTTCTTGGTAATTTCTGACGTGTTAGATAAAACACTAAATTATGAACATGGGACCTCTTGATGCAAAGAGTAATATTTTATCTTCACAAATATTAAATTAAAAATGGAAGATATCGGAAAACATTTATAAATCAATTTTCACATTTGACGGTTTGACTCAAATAGAATTCTTTATTTTCCACAGTTCAGAATTCTTTTATAAGGCTGTGGATATTCTGCTGGAATAAAATATTTGGATTCTTTTCTTCCTCTGGGCAGGCCAACATAGTAACTGAAAACATTTTAAGATTTTACAATTTATAGTAATCTCTTTACCTATTTCCCACAAAGATATATAATCTTAATTTGTCTTTCTTTCCAGCTATAATTGCTGCATCGATGGTTTTTGGCAATTTGACTCCTTTACTCACTTCTACAATGTCGGATAATTTTTGAGTTCTTCTACCAAATATCACTTTATTCTTCCACAGTTCACCAGAGATGACTTTGTGATCCTAATAAATAACAATGATGTCATTAAGCAGTATTTACAGTCAACTTGAATAATCCAAAAGTATTGAAGATCTTTATCTTCAGATTCTTCTCTTATGAAAGCAGCGGAACTCCTTCCGAGATATGCTCCATGACCAGTGATATTCAATACCTCCGTCTTAAGATTATGGACATCATTTCCAAATACGGACAGAACTCTTTGTCCTGCAATATATGAAAACACAAATAAAATAAGGATAAAATAAAATAATTATTATTTAGTACCCTTAAATATAATAAGTCGTTTTCCTCGCTTATCATAGAACATTGAATCGACATTTTTGAAATGCTTGTCGGCCTTCGCGGGCTCGAAGCTTTCGTCTAGTTTTGTTCCATTCAATCGGAATAAGTGACCGTCGGCGATGACGTAATATTTCCCATCAGAAACTAAGACATTTATCTATTTAATACCAAACTGAACTCATTTCCTTCTTACATTCGAAAATTGAATCTATGCTCTTTGTTTTGCAAAATTTCGAATGAACTTTTCCGAGCTTGTGAGATTTGAAGAACAACCTTCTCTTTCCTCTTGCTCCATACAGACTTTGAATGCCTTTGGTATCATCATCTGGCAATTTGAAATCTTGCTCAGAAACATATCCACTGTAAAAGGCAGCCATTAAAGCTGTGTAATCGGAACTGTGACCTAGTCCGAGGGCGTGTCCTATTTCATGGGCAGCTACAAGCCTAAGATTTATCCCACTCTTCTGACCCTCAGTCCATGTCTCAGCATTATCGAAGTGTACATTTCCGTTTGTTGGAAAATACGCATGAGCCAGCACAGCTATTTTTGAAAAGAATCAGTACGGGTAGTAAAACGTAAAACAATTAAATAAAGTGCAATACAAACCTCCTGGGACATTATCAATGGTAGAATGGTCAGGCCTAGGTGTGAAATTGTTATGGACATCGTAAATGTTATGATTTTTGCTAACAAAACTCAAAGAAAATTTGCAGCCTGATGTAGAAGGAGATTCTGCAAAACCAATATTTGATGCTTTCGACCAGTAGCCAAAGGCGACTGAAATTGCTCTCCTATAAATTGTAAGATTCATTATTAAAATATTATGTTATCACTGAACCTTATTTGGGATATGCTCATTGTTCGTGGTAACCAGTCTAAGTGAATATAATATCTGTAAGTGACTCCTTGTTGCCATTTTGTATTTGAGGCAACTAGAAAACGATATGTTAAATATATATATATATATATTTTCGTCACTTTTACCGTATCTCTTTGATATTTTAGGATCATCGGTCACTCCACAGCGAGGCTTATTCATATAAGCCATTACTTCATCCGATAAGACGCCGTTAGCCTCAATACCAGCAGAAGCCTGGAAATTCCTAAAAAATCATTAATAATAATAATAATAATAACAATAATAATAATAAATAAGAATAATAATAATAAATAATAATAATAAATAATTATAATAAATAATAATAATAAATAATAATAATAAATAATAATAATAAATTCTGTTAACAATACTTAATTGATTGTTCTATGTTTCCATTTGCTATGTCGATTTTATAGAACATCTTCAAATACTTTTCCGCATCTCTATACCCACTGGGCTTAAAAGTGTTAACAGAGCAATCTGAAAAAAAATTTTAAAATCCTTTCAAAAAGTAAAAAAACTTACAAAATAAAAGTGAAATTAATAGAAATTCAATTTTCATTTTTTTTTAATTTTTCTTCATTTTCAATTCACTATTTATATTATTTTATTATTATTTGAACTTACTTTTCTTTCGTTTGCGCATTTACTAATCAATTAAGACCATTTTAACTACATATCTAATGTAAATATTGACAAATTTCTTTTGAAATAATAAATTTAAATAATAATAATATTATTATTGTTATTATTATTATATTATTTTTAAAAATTATTTTAAATTACAAAAATATTTTCTAATTTTTTAACAAATAAATGAAATTTAAATTTATATAGAACCTTTTTAATCTTTTACATTTTCATAATTTTGCTTTTATTAGATTTTCAACATTCACTCAAATTTATATAAATCAAAAACATCAGAACTAATCTAAGCCATATAAAAAATAAAGAGCTCTTCAAAATAAATGAAAACATTCCACAAATTAAATATTATGAAATATTTACCAATCAAAATATAACATTTAACATTCATTTCAATACAAAAAAGATTTACAATTTTTAATAAATTTTATTACAAAATTTGAATATTAAAAAATGAATTAGAATTACAAATATATACAATGATCTTATATATTTTAATAAATACAAAGCAACTGACAATTTTAAATTTAATGAAAAGAAATTACTAATGTGTCTAAATCAATAATTTTTTATTTTCTAAAAACAGTTAAAGTACATAAAAGTTAAAATTTTTTTTCAAACAGAATTCCTAAAAACTAAAAAACATTTAAAAATCAAAAAAGTTAAATTTTTTTAAAAACTAAAAACCTGAAAAAGTTATTGTGATATTTGTCAAAAAATTGCAGAACACTCACACGTTTAATTTCTCACAAAAAATCCAAATCACATATTTATAAATAAAATAATGTACAACCACCAAATAAACAATGTATTTTTTGTGAAGATATTTTTAATACAGTTGCGGCAAAAATAACTCATAAAAATATTGTGGAGATAATTCAAACAATCTCGATAATCAAAACAATCGAAGTCAACAAATTTCTCATCAAAATTTAAGTGATTATAATAATAAAAATAATATTACACTTCATGAAAAAATTTATAATTCTTCGAAAGATTTCTTAATTTAAAAAGAAGAATATGAAGGAAATGATCTAAGAGACTATTTAAGTAATTTCATTCCTAAAATTAAAGATTTAATGTTCAATTATATTCAGGAGGGAAGATGTTTCAAAACATTTAAATTATGATTAAATTTAAATATTAAATTTTATCATCCAACTGATTCTGGATATTTCACTTTAAAAAGTTCTTGTGTGTTGGAACAATATTAACAATAAATAACATTCAATCATCAACAGAAAATATTATATTAAATTTAGAAGAAATGGAAGACATATGACCAAAATTGAAAAAGTCTGAATAGATAATTGATGGTTTTTCTCATTTAGTTCTTTCAATTGATGAAATAATTTTATGATAAAGAACATTGGCTCCATTACCTTTTAAATCTCATTCAATAATCAACATTCAGAATCAAGATAAAAAATATTTTTTATGGTAAACTTTTTTAAAGCATAATAAAATTCCCTGTCATAAAGAAAGATTAACATGGGATAAATAATATGAAAATAAATTAAAATATAATAAAGAAGATTACCAATAAAAATAAATAATATCAATAAATTTGGAAAAGAAAATATTTTGAAAATAAATTTATTTATGATTGAAGGTATTGATAAAAATACTATAATTAAGAAAATCATGGTGAACATATCCATTACATATTTCTTCACAAAATATAAATAATATATGTGGAGCAATTTTATTATTTCATGAAGATCATTATTTTTTAATTAAAGATTTTAAAGCAGGGATAAATGAAGAAATTAGATATAATTTAACAAAAAAAAGAAAATCAAGAATTATTTAATTTTGAAATATGTTTATCAATAAATATAAATAAATCTGACTATAATAAACATTATGATTTTTGTATCTTAAATAAGTCAGCAATATATATATATATATATATCAATTATTATTTAAAGGAAAAAATTGTATAAAAAAATTTTGTAATTGATTAATAAATATCGAATAATATTCTCACAATACATTGAGAATAAATATTCCATATAATTTAACTGAAGAAGAAAAAGAACATTTTAAAGAATATAATATTTGTCATTTTTATAAGAGGAACATTGAAGGTCCATTTAGAAATCATCTTATGAATATATTAATTGATCATGACCATTTAGGACCTGCTCATGTATATGGTAATCTTAAATCAGGTACATCAAATCTATATCAATATATTTTCACAATGGATCTGGATGACTTTTGATTAATAATAAAAGAATTATCAAAGGAAATAAATTTAAATGAAAACATTTCAAATCTAAATATTTAAAATAAAATTTAATAAATAAATTAAAAAATTTATCCATATGAATATTTTAGATATTTTTGAAAATTTATTAAAGTAGAATTATTATCAAAAGAAAAATTTTATTCCATGGTTAATAAATTAAATATTTCTGATAAAGAATATGCTATAATTCTGTTGTACATATTCCTAATTCACTAGGTTTAATTTATTTCACTTCTACTGTTAGTAAGGAATGATCTTCAGTAAAATCAACAAACCCTGTTGTAGTTGTAATTCTATAAATGTTTTTATTTTATTATGTCTTATGATCTTTTTAAATTTTTTTTAATTTTATTGAATTACTAAAAGTAGAAACGACAATGCCCTTATTCACTGTAAACAATTAAAAAAATATGAAAAAGAATGAATTTATTATTTAAATATAAATAGAAATAATAAAAATAATTAATAAAATAATAATATATACCGCTTTTTTATATCCAATAATCAATTTATTTTTATTGACTTTTATACTAATTTTGTTTCGTGCTCTACGTCCATAACTATAAAAAATATTTTAAAAAACAACATATAAAAGAGACAAAAAATGAAATTTAAATATGAAATCTATGAAAGAAATTTCAGACAAACACTGGATTAATAAGTCATTTAAAATCAAAAAATCATAAAGAACGATTAACATATAATATAATAAAGAAATCTTTCGTGATGAATTTAAAAAATATGTTTATAATATTGATAATTTTAAATATAATGAAATTGAATTAACCATAGAAACTGATAACAAAAATATTCATAATTTTAAAAATGAATTAATGGAAATATTAAAAAAATATTTAAAATTATATAATAAATTTAAATATAAGATATTAATACAATATAATTATGAAAGAGATATTTCTGAAGATAAACAAGGATTAACATCTTCATATTATTCTAAACCAGAAAAAATAAATTTGAAAGAAGAAATTAGAAATACACTTTTTTTAAATATAGGAAAATTAAATAAGTATATAGAAGAAAAAGAACATAGAGGATCAGTATAGAATTTTCATAATATAAAATAAATTAGAATAGATTTATTTCGATATCAAAGTTTAGTTG
>JBBMKC010272344.1:0-19578 GCA_037834085.1 Bipalium vagum | reverse complement strand
TTATTATTATTATTATTATTATTATTATCGACAGGAAATAATGCCTCCAATTATGGGTCATTAATTTTCATGTCTTGAACTCACTACAGCGCCTTCTCAAAGACGAAATTAGATCACTTTTGGAAACGATATATCGCACTGAACCTTTCCCTCTAAATTTGACAATGATACTTATGTCAGAATCTGAAGAATAAATTAAGAGTTCATAAAAAGTTTAAATTAGGTATCCATAGGCATAAAAGTCCTCAAAATATCTTGAAAATATCAATAAATATATATAAAAATTAAATAATCTTTATGTAACAGTAGAGAAAATTGATTAAAAATTATAAAATATTTTATAAATTGATTATAACACAAATGGACTTTAAATTCTTTATTAATTAAATTTTATTGATTTATTGTAATTTAATTATAAAATGTAATTATTTAATTATTGATTTAATTCATTTCTATTATATCGGCATTTACAATTTTATTTTAATTTTAAATATTTATTATAAGAAAACTTTATTTATCTAAGCTATGTATTATTATAATTTAAATTAATTATAATTATTATATTATATAATTAATTAATAATTTTTAATTGAAATTAATGAATAAAAATAAAAATTCCCCTGACATGACCACACCTCATTATATTACTATTTTTTTAAACAATTAATTAAAATTCAGAACACCTACATGATTAACTCAGTGATAAAAATATCTTAGTCATAATTATAAAAACAAAGTAATATATAATGTTACATTTCCAAGATGAACTATTATTTGTAAATATGATAATTATTAATTAATAATCAAGATAAAATTAAGTCACTGATTTCCTTTAAGATTAAGGAAAGATTTATAACATCATCACAAGACGCAAAGGCAGAGACTCGCAAAAACCCCCAAAATAGATACTTTTCAAAACAGTTGAGAGAAGACTGACCAATGAAAACCGTTGATCCACAATTAAGCTAGACGATCAATTGCGTGACCTTGCGAAATCCAATCTTTGCGACCTTTACGGATTCATAATAAGGTAGGTCAAACGCATTGACCAAAAGAAAATTATCAATAATTACTGAGCAATTAATGTTGCGGTTATTGTTTATATTTCATTTAGAAAACCGTTTACAACTGACATTCTTTATGAGTCTTTAAGAGTCAATTGAATCTTTATCATTTATACCATACTAAAACCCAAAACCTTTGTACCCCACTTACAAAATAGTGGTTAGAGAAATAAAACGAATGAGAAGAGTTGAGTAAATTTTAAGTTTGTTTCTTTGTATTCTGTAGTGAAAATTTTCTTTCTAACGTTGTAGGGTGTATTCAGACTGATTTTCATAAATTCTAGTGTGGTATTGATATTAACTGTGAGAATAAGTTTGATTATTATATTAAGGAATTTCATCAAACTATTTAAAAATGACGGAATTTGCGATGGTAGCTGTCAAGATGATGATGGACGCGAGGGTGATTCCACTGTTGATTACGATGACAAAAAGTGAAGACGGTGTCATTGGTGGTGACGAGATAGAGAGAGAATGGGTGATACTGATATGTGAAGATGACGAGGAGTAATGGTTATGAATGTGGTATTTTATAAGACTCCGTCTATATTAACTTCCGACACAGTGAAATGCAGTAAAATCATCGTTAAGTTGATGGCCTCGTGAAAACCTGAAGAGTTGTCAAGAAAAATCACACAAAACTGGTAACAATAACAAGAAACAATGATAACAATAACGACAAAAAACTGTTTCGATAATGATCAGTCCCAATCAAAAAACGGAACATTTCAAAAGCAAAACGTAATCAAAAGTTACCAATCGATAATAAAAGATTACCTGCCAACCGGAAGTTGTTTTCTTCATCATATTCTACCACTTTCGAATCACTGGACATCCGCCGAGGTACTTCAAACATGGCGATTATATCGTTGTCTTTTGACAAGCCCCAGTTTCGAGGAATCGGTCTCAGATCGGTGAAGCTCAAACTTTTGTTTTCTTCAATAATGAACAAATGATTGGTGGACGGGATCGTGTTTTCAAGTTTCTTTGGACTGCGAGTTTCTATCGCACTCAGATTTCGATGAAGTCTGGTTCGATTTTCCGATGAACACCTGGTCTTTGAATGGAGATTCTGAAATAAAAGATCCAATATGTAACGACATTCGTAAAAATCGTCATTGTTAAGCATGGACTAAAGGGGAGCTTCGGCAAAGAATGCATGACAAAGAAGACATTGTTATTTTTCGTTAACATTTAAATTTATTTCCAACTACCTTTGAAGATCTGGAATATTGAAATTATCATTTAATTTTAAATTAAAGGAAGCGACACTGGTTTGGAAAGTCAAGTGACAGAATTCAGTACATCAACGGTCCACACCGCCTTTGCAAAATTGAATTCAAGGAAAAAATTGTTAATAAAGCCGGAATAAGAATTCCTGAAAGAACAGTCGACTGGTGTCTTTGGATTGAATGGGTCTTTCAAATAATAAATCTCTTTAAATTTTAGTTTTCTAAAAGGTTTCGTTATGTATAATTCTATGAACACGAAAAACTTTTCATAGAATCTGGAAGTGCTAGAACCACAGAACAAAAATTTGGAGGCAAATAGAATATGTTATGACCTACACAATTCCACCTTTTGATAATTCATTTTTTAATAATAATATTAACTTCTGTCGGTTGACAATCCATAACCGTTAGGTTTTTAATAATTTATTTGTGACGAGAAGGCCAACTACGAAGAGTGTATTCAGAAAACGCTTAATCAATCATACAATTTTATTTTTTTTCAACGACTTTCTCTCACTTATCCACCATATTTTAATATCTCTGGCATAAAATTCTCATAGTTTTTAATTGATAAAACTCAGCAATGTGTCAAATTCTGTGGTGTCAAAACACAATCCTGACAAGTGATTTCGCAACGAAAGAAACAAATGAAATCGGCAGCGCCAAATATGGAGGATGCGAAACGATAATAACAATACTCAGAAAATATGAACAAAATCAATAAATATTAATAATATAAATAAATGCATAAAAATTCTCAATTACATTTTACTTTTATTAATCGAGGTTCGCTTCTTTCGACACAAATTATCATCATAATAAATTTTATTACATCTTCCGTTGTCTTTCTTTATTGCATCTTCCAACTTGTTTGATTTTAAAAATTTTGGTAAACAACAATTTCAAATAAACAATCGAATATTTTTTCTATATATTTCTGAATGATTTTCTATAAATTTTGAATATGATTATATATATATATATATATATATATATTTGCATGAATTATATATTTTATGGATATTTGTATATATATTTCTGCATAAACCTGTAATAGACTAATAATTTAAAATTATTTAATTTCATAAAACGTTTTTGTTTAAATATTTTAATTTGATAAAATGATAAATTTAAGTTCGTAGGGTTTTTAAATTTAATTTCAGGATAATTTAATTCAATACAAATTTCATTTAAACTATATCCAATTCAACTTAATCTTTATCCAATTTAATTTAAACTTTGTTTAAAATTTAATTGCAAGTGCTACATTTAAAATTTCAAAATGACACACAAAAAACAATTAGAAGATTCTGTTAGAGGAACTATTATTCGAAAAATATGGTATAAATATCTTATGCACCACCAAAAGCACAAGCTTAAAAGAAAAAAGAGAAGATTTTTGATTACGTTGATTTAGGCAATACAGTTTCTTCTATTTTTCATATAATAATAGTTTTTTAATTGTTTTACATATAATAATTATATATAAATAAATATCAGATTATAATAAAGTAAAGTTTGAATTAAAATTGTAATGGATTAAATTAACCTGAAAACCTGTGGTTAAGGATATTTCAACTTTTTAAAAATATAATGTACTAAAATAAATTCATTAACTTAAAAATTTTATCAAAATATTTAGAGGGCGTTCCAAAGATGACTTTTATGTAATCACTATTATTTTAAAATTCATTAAATTTACTTAAATAGATAAATGCAACAAAAAATTTTAAATTTTGTGATTTTTTTTAAAATTTACTTTTATAAAACATATTTTGAAATGATTTAAGTTTTGTGTATGACCTTTTAACATAATATTTAAACAAAAAATAATTCATTTTAAACCCTTCAAAAATTAGAAACTCTTGAATTTTTTAAAAATAATTATTTTTTAAAGTCTTAAAATGACAAGTTCATCAGCTCTTAAGACCTTGAACGGAGGAATTGATTAAAAATTTAAGATTTTTCAATATTTCACAATAATGAGAATATTGATAGCAAAGAAAATCAAAGAAATTTATCGAATAAATAATTCAAGAAAAATTTTGCCAAAATTAAAGACTGAACTCAACTTAATGATTCTGCCATAAATACATCATAACACAACCAGTGTGATAAAACCACCTAAAGTAATATTCTTCTGCATGGTCTGTCTTGGTCTAAATTTAAAATGTACAAAGTCTCCAGTCAGAAAATTTTTTTGAAAAATTAATCAAGTTTAATGAAGTTTTTAATTGATTAAAATAATCAATGTTCGTGTAAGCAATAAATATGGATAGTTATTGGATTGAAATGGAGTAGAAAAATAATTAGGAAAATCATTGTGCATTTGGGTGTACCACAAGGCCAGAAGAAGAGAACGAGCATGGTCCGTATTTTGAAGAACTTAGATGATATGAACTACATTGAGAGCTCGATTCTCCATTTTCCTAAAAATACCTTAGCGTATAAAATTTTCATCCACTATAGGTTACCTTTCAACCTTAACATAGAATACTTTAATTTTGACATTTCCGAATAGAAGTCAAGGTGCTGATAGAAATATGGACTTGGGCTATGATGAGTAGTTCAATAAGTATTACGGATACTTATAGACTACAGTGTACCAACATAGTCTATTTGTATGCACCCTCTAGGGGTTTGGTATCATCCATTCTTACGATGATTACCATATTTGTAGTATAGTTCAAATAGTTTTGTTACTGCTTATTTAAAACATGTAGTTAAGGCTAGGTTTAAGACTGAAACGGAATGACGGTGTCCCTTTCTTGACTGACTATAATTGGAAAAATTTAGGAGACTCGACTCAATGCTTACATGAATCTGTAGCATTATACTTCTATAGGACCTGGAAAATTCAGAAGTGCCAGGGTTGAATCTCGAGTGTCTTTGGTCGTCGGATCCTGAGAACGACATAATTTCAAAATGCTAGGCTTGAAGAAGTTCAACCGATTTAATTGCATCGGTAATTGTTCAGAGTTACCATATATCTACAATACATAAATGTTTCATCTATTTTCACTTCATCTCTTCTACTTTTCTCTTTTCTTTAATATTAATCTATAATTAAATCCATATCATTACGGTATGATATTCTTGACAATATTATTATCAAGTATTTTCTACATACATTTTGTGGACAATGAAGTAAGTAATTTGAAAACGAGTTATCATTAATACCTCTATGATTAAGCGATCAATAAGATTAAATCAACCGTACATTAATCTGATAGTATTTAGTCCCAAGTTATTTTACAATAAAATTTATAAAATTTTATTTAAATTTTTAAGAATTACAAAACTTTTAGAATACATGATTATGATAAAATAAATAACTTAAACAATCAAAACTTAAGACATTTAATTAATTCAAATGAACAGTTTTAATATTTTGTATTGCCTCCACGCGGTTGGGTATTGATTAAACAAGTTTTAAAGAAATTCATAGGTAATATAAAAAGATAATTTAATTTCTTCAATGTTTCTGGGTCCCCGTTTTCCTGCTCTAACTTTAATATTTACCCATAAATGCCTTTTGTCTTGGTTTTCATATGGTGTTTGTCTTTTATTTCTTTTTGTCAAAAATTGTAAATTAAGTAAGTTGAAGAAAGGAGAATTTCGCAGTTTGAAGTTTAAGGGTGGTTTGTGAATTTCCCATTTATGATTCTCATATTTACAAGAAAATAGGGGTTCTGGAACCAGGCCTTAAAAGGGAGCTGGAAATTTGGAAAGGATATTTGACTATCAACTGGGTTGGAGATACGGAATAATCGTAAACCAATGCCTTCTGATGTCTGACCAGGGAGCTGATTCCAATTCTAGGGGAATCTTTTAACCACCTGGAAAGATGCCATATAGCTGGTTCTCATCAGAACAGTGCTTAATGAGCAAGTGTTCTGGTATCTTCATGCTTGCTTAGATTGCCAGAGGTTTGACCAAGAAACGGGGTTGAATTCCGGTTGACACTCAGAATTACTCTATTGATTAACCCATGTGGTTGATCTCCATTGGTAGAATACCCTGTTATTCTCAATGATTGTGTTCTTATGTTATCCTGGTTCTGATAAGATCGTGAAGGGAAAAAATATCCAGAAATTAAAAACAGACTCATACAATCAAGGACCTGAAGATATCCAAATCCAATCAAATCGAAGAAGATAAACAATTTTATGATGTCTATTAACGTCGTAGTCTAAATATAACTTTATAAATGAATAACATATTTGATTATCACGGTGATTGTTATTCACCAATAAACTTAAGTTTTATATTCATTGTTTTACGCGTCGTTAACACAACTAAAATTGACTTGTTTTGGATTCAAATAAAGTTTATAAGCTTGGTTAATATTTTTCTAAATATTAATATAAACCCGTATCTATTATTGGATTTATTAATATAATCTTACAGTAAGGTTTAGTCAACTAAAAAATATTTCCATCTTCTTTTCTTTAATGTTACTTCTGTAATATAATTTCAAAAAATTACCAAAGTACATTATCAGAGTTGCATAGTCTATTAAAACAAAAAATTATTATTATAATGAATATCAAACTTGTATCATTATGAAGTTCAGCACAATTTTCAGATACTAACGAAATAAGATCATTCTTAACTTATGCTGATCTCATTTTGGATTTTATTTTATTATGATGAACTATATTTAATTCTGATATTTATAAGATGATCGTACTTGATTCTGGATATGTATTAAACTTGGTTTTAGTAGCAAAAAGAATGATAAATAAAAATAATAACAGTCGGAGATAAATTTACAATCACTTGCCTGAGAGAAAATGGAATTAAAAACCTGAATGGAATATATAATATATATTTTTGGGACCAAGGATCAGCGAAGTCAATTCAAGATAGGTCATGTCATTGATATGACTTATTTTAGCTGAAAGTTAAAGAACAAATTTTAATTAATTTTCTCACTTGCATTCAGTCGGCCCAAATCATTTCTGTTTAAAGGAAAGAGACTAGTCGACAAGTTGCTTTTGAAATTTGATAAATTATGGGTTGGAAAGAATTTAATTGCTAATTTTTTTAAGAAATAAAAGACATGAAACTATATGAAATATATTCGTTTTAAATTATGAATTTTGTTATCAAGGAATTGTTGCCATCTTCCAAGAAGCATAAAGATTCCTCATTCATAAGACCTTTTGGATTTTTCTACAAAAAATGCAACACACCAGATTTGACGTTATCATAATTAGTAAAAGTTTTACCACTCAAGAAGATTTGCATATAAACAAATGTTAATCAGAAGGAGCAAGATCTGGGTTATATGGTGGATGTAGACGTTTGTGGTTTTGCATTGTCTTGATGAAAAACAATGTCTTCACAGTTTCCAAATTTGGGCTTTAATTATCAGAATATTAGAATAACTTTGAATATATTTGACTGTATATATATGAATATCAGAATTAATTCTCTGTCTGTTTGAAAAAATTTCAAAGTATTTGATTCCTTTATAATCCAACCAAGTATGTAGAATAGCTTTCTGTTAATGATTATCAGAAAGAAATCTGTTCTGCTTACTTTAACTTGTCCCATGATCTTTCCTTATTTACACTATTGTTAGAAATCTATTTTTCATTACAAATTACCAGTTGTTTCAAAAATGGTACATTTTGTTGTTTCATAAATTTCTAAGAGTTGTCTACTCTGATTTTGTTTAAGTCGATAAGGAATCCATAAGCCGAGTTTTTCACAAACTCCATATGCTAGATTTTGCGTTCTATAGTTAAATGTGATATTCTGAGCTTTCTTGCAATGTTACATAGTTTCTTCACGACCCTCATTGATTAAGTCTTTGATTTCGTCGTCATTGTCATCTATTAAACGGTAAGATCGTTAAAAAAGTCACCCTTTTGGAATTTTCAAGACAAATTTCTATATTGGCGTTCGTTTCCTTACAGTTCACAAAATTTTTTGCAAGTCTCTCTTGTAAAAGAAAGTTAAAATTTGCTGCTAATTCGTGTTCCGATCTTCCATACTAAAGTTGACAATTAAGAAAAGAAACAGAGTAATCTATGAGATTAACTTACTGGTTAAAATTTGAATCCATAGAATATCTTAATAATATTTAAACAATGATTATTTTATTTGAAATAGAGTTAAATTGCAGACGAAAGTCTTTATGTCAACCCTGCAATCACTTTCTTACCACCAACGTAATATTTTTTAGAAAAGTAATATTGCAATAAAATAATATAAATATTACTGAAAATTTAATCTTATACTTTATATCTCTGAATAAGAGATCAGAATTATTAATATTATGATAAAAATTATAATTATCCAAAATAAGCCACTAAAATTATTTATTTCATCCTACAAAGCTTTTCAAGAACAATAACATAGGTCCATATAAAAGTCCCAGTATAAAAATGATAAGATTTACATATAAAAATCCAATTTTGCTCATTAAAATTGGACCGAGAAAAGATCCTAACGAAGACGTACAAGCGACGACCATCATTATTATACCAGACATGATTCCAAAGTTTCTGTTGTGTTTCTTTTCCACAATGGTTGCTAGTAAAGGTGCACAGACAATTTCAAAAATTAGTTGCTGATTTAGAATAAAGCACAACGGGATGGAAATCAACCACCACCGGGGCATGATAGCCACAGATATTGTCCCAAAAGCTTGAAGATAGATAATTATCATTAGTAAAATGTGGCGATAGTTTGAAAATCTAGAATTAAGAAAATTTCCTAAAAAGAATCCCAAAAAATATCCGATGATATTGAGCAGCCAAATAACACCTTGTTGAGATTCAGTAGCTCCAAATTTTACTCGCATATAATGAGGTAATGACGAAAGAATGATAAAAAGACTGAGAAACATCACCGGAAACGATCCAATGCTTAACATAAAATATGGATCTGAGAAAAACATTAATATATTATGCTTTGAGTTTGAAGATTTGCTTTGATTACAAATCTGAACGTCCTGATCCAAATTTAATAAACTTGTTGTTATATTTGAGTGATTATCCATTGTATCGTATTTCAACTGATTCAGTTTTGTAGGAGAACCAGGCCTACTTGTTTTTTTACTAAAATTAATTATTTTGTTTTTATTATCCTCATTATTATTATCATTAATATAAATATTATTATTTTTATTAATATTTTCATTATTATTATCATTATCATCATCATCATCATCATCATTATTATTATGATCATTATTATTATCATTGTTTCTGCTATTTAAAAGAGTATCAACAGGATTATTTGACGAATGTGTATCTTCATTTTCTTTAATAACAGGTATCATTTTATTTTTTGATTTTGAACTCTTTTTTGGTAATCTCAATGAAATTATCAACCAAATCACCAAAATTACCTCAATAGGCAAAACTGATAATAATGATAAAAAGGCAACAGATTTTCCTTTATATTGAAAAATTGCTCCTCCAAAAGCAGGTCCTATCGATCCACCCATATATAATCCCAGTCCGCTTATTCCATATATGAACCCTCTTTGCTTATGACTAGTATAACGATATGCTACAAATGTTGATATTGCACAGCTGATGGATGCATTGGCAACGGACTCAGAAAGACGTCCAATGATAAGGAAATGGTACTGATTCCCCACCCCATAGAGCAGTACTGTAATTATTTGTGAAAACAAGCCAAATAATAAAACGTTTAAAGATCCCAATAATCCACAGAAATAACCCATGAAAGGACTGATTATTATTTGACCAAAATTCTTTGTTGCGAATAACATTGACAATTGATAATAATTAAAACTGGAATTTCTGCCATAATCAACTGTTTTGTTGGAATCTGATCCCATTTCTTGCAGGGATTTGTTGAAATGGATTGCGATCAGAGATGGAAATATTGGAATAACCATACCAGTGATAAATCCAACGAAAAATTTCGGCAATATTACGGAAAAAATGATTAATATGTCAATCTTGAGAAGTTTGAAAACCATTTCCTGTAGAAATTATTCGACGGGGAATCTGGAATGATGTAAAAAAATTATTTCTGAAAAAGTGAGGCTGCATAAATATAATTTTTCAATCGATTTTGTTGCATTTTTTCCACCAATCAAAAAAGAGAATTTTCATACAGCTGTTCTAAAAATATTTTTCTTTATTTTTAATCAATATATTTATATTTACCTTATATTTTTTTCAAAATATTATTTATATATTTGAAAATATCATTTATACTTTTGCGAATATTATCTATATTTTCGTGAATTTTATTTATATTATTCACAATATTATTTATATTTTTGTGAATATTATTTATATTTTTGAAAATATTATTTTTAGTTTTTCTGGTCAAATGTAGATGACTTAGAGATGTTGTGATACTTAAAACTCTTATTTTATTTCTATTTTTAAACCTAAAAAAATCTCTCTTAAGTCGGTATCAAAAGAGTAAAACGCAAACTATTTGAAGATTATCTGTTCTCTATATAATACATAATATCGTTTATGTATCTCTCAATTATCTTTTATTACTTTTCATGTCAAAACAGTAAAAACAAGATTAAAAAAAATTATGATACCACAGCTGAAAAAGTAAGAATAGTGATGTGAAATATTAAAATTACTTTAAAAAGTATTATATTTATTTTACAGTTGTATTATAACTGAACTCCTGCAATGTTCTGAAAACCTATTGAAAAGTAACATTATCACTGAAATAACTAACAAGAATTTGTATTGTAAGCTTATGTTAGTTAGTATAAAATTTCCACTGAAAATATCAATGTCGATTCTAAGAATATTTTAAGGAATAGTTGATTTAATTGATTAATCAAGTTTATCAGTTGAAGTATCAATTTTTGCAACAAATATAACTATTATTTATTTGTTTCGCTCTTATCGTGCTAAGAATTTTAATTATAGACTTAGTAATATTCGGAGTATGCATAAGTTTCCATTGTTTTAAGACAAAGAACTTTATTAATATATAACAAAAAAAATTTACATTTAACTTAATTAATCTTACATCTATCAGTCAAAAGATTAATACCCCGGTATAAATAGTCTATGGGATTGGATTAAATAAATCTGCGCTTCTTTAACATTGCTCAAGTGTACAACAGAAAAACTGTTGCATGGAACAGAATATCTGAAAATCCATTGGGCAATATCAGTGGAATATGCCGAGTGTAATAAAATTTCCTATTTAAGTCCATCAAAATTTCCTTCTTTCATAATGCCAAATGTTGTCTGGCATTGTCATTCTCGTTTAACTGTCTCGATTAACGACTATATAATTCCGCATTAACAGTCTCAGATGGTTTTAATAGTACATAATAAAGCACACCATGCATGTTCCACTAAACACACAGAAGAACTTGTGGTCAAAAATATTATTTTTTTGTGTGAAGATTCCAGTTTTCCAGAAGTTACCTATGATCTTTTGCATTTGGGATTATAATATTAAATGCCATCTTTGTCTCCGGTTGCAAGAACTTTTGCTCGTGTTTGCGGAAAAGTGAAAAAATGAATTGGCTGATCATGTTGCTCTCCGATGATTCATGAGAAATCAAATTTCCTTCCTTCAAAATTTACCCAATCTGATGCAACCGCCGAAGTACAGTGCCCTGATTAACATGCGACCTTCTCGCCAGCTCTACACTCGATTGAATCAAATTTTCTTTCAAAAGCGTTTCCAACTCTTCCAAACTTATTGTTTGTAGCCAAACAAAACTCTTCACTTTTATAAATGTCATTGCAATGTACTATTTGTGGATTTAGTAAATAATTAAAACCATATATATTTTTATTCTGGATCATCATCCTTTTTTACTCCCGAACTGGGTAAATTCAAAATTTTCGAATAAAAGTTTCTAAAATAAAACAAATTGAAATGAGATTTTTTAAAATTGACACGAGAAATTTTCAAATTATATTGCAAAGCATATATTAATAATTTACTTAATATATTATTACATCAACCGAATATTAATAAATTGGTAATTACAAAGATTTATCTGGAAATAAAATCAATGGTTGAGTTGCTTTCAAAAAATTTTAATGCAAAATATTTTTGAATAGTTTAGGATTCTTGTTGAATATTTTTAGATTTCGAACTTTTTTTGAAAAAGAGAATATTATGAGCCACTTATGCATAACATTGGAATACTGTTTTTACTTTATTCATTGTCTTCTCACTCTCTCTCTCTCGTTTATTTATTTATTTATTTAAGACATTTAGTCTCTGATTCATCAAGAGTCACAATCCAAAATAAATCTATTATTTTCATTTCTTCTTTATTTCTTTATTAATTTTCACTTGTGAATGATGTCTGTTTATTTCCATCTCCTAATTTTTATATTTTATTAATAATTGCACATAAATTACGTAATGTTTCGTAAAAACAATTAAGTCAAAAAATAAGTAATAAATAAAAAGATAAAAAAATCTATAAGTAGTCTACAATGGAAGCTTATAGTTATCACAGAAGGCTAAAGCATTTATAATATTTAATTGCTTTCAATTGCCACGGACTTTCAGTTATCCTGTCACTTTTAAAATATTAATAATAATAACATAAATAATAATTGATTTGCAGACTAATTATCAAAAGATATTTAATTGCAAATAATGTAAAGGTGTGAAAATTAATACTAGGTAAGCTTTATCATACTAAATAATCGATTCAACACTGTATGATTCAAACTTAATATATGAAAATGGAAAGAATAAAACAACATTGTTAAAAAAAATTGTTTTCCTACGAAATCTCATTTTAGTTCAACAAATTTATTACAATTTTTTCTAGAAATTTGATACTCTGGTTGTAATGACTTTCATCAAGACTTGTCATATAGATATCTAATGCACCTATTACTTCATTCTCACGAAAATTCTTTCAGATAGGAATTTGTAAGGTTTTCGAAAAGAAAGAAGTTCTATGGAGCCGAATCGCGTGATTGGGATGAATGGTCAAGTAACTCTAATTTCTATTCACCTAATTTTGTTTATGTCTAAAGCTCTTGTGAGTGGGTGCATTGTCTTACAGAAAAATGATTTTTATTTTACAAATCTGTTCGCTTTTCATGAATTTTTTCATCTAGTTGATTCAACAGGATTTCAAAATACTGGGAGTTAATTTTTTTCTATTCTCTTGTTATTAAATTACACTGAGAAAGAAAAAACAATCATCTTATATTAATTTACTTTAACTTCTTTTACATCCAAATATACAGATGCCATAATCTTCCCAGCTAATGAAACTACCCTGGTCTTCTTTGGTGTATTCGAACCGAGTTCCATCAACGGTTTGGATTGTACTTTTGTTTTTTGTGTATAGTGGTGGATTCAGTTTTCATTCATAATAACTAAACGACTTATATAATTGATCCATACATTATTGACAAATTACGTGCGAATGCACTTCTCATCGTTAGCAGATGTGGCACCAATCTTGTATAATGTGTTTTCCTCTTAAAATCTTCATGCAAAATATGCTAAACTATTGTTTAACTAGAATGTCTGTGACAGAACCTATTTCTCTCATCTTTATTGTCGAATTGTTCGAATTGCATTACGAAAAAAAAATTGTATATTAAAGGCCGTTGCCTTTCTTTAGAGGAGCTCAGTAAAGTAGGACTATTAGATAATAGGATTCCAGAATTTTTTTATTAAATTTCTAGCTTCATATAAGTCCTTTTTTGTACAAGTTATTGATGAATGTTCATTCCTTTATTTCTATGACATCAGAAATTGGTTTTACATTACATTCGATGATTACACAACCCAGTCGGTCACACAAGGTTATCTGTGCTGAAAGTGTTAGATGAGGAATTGCTGAAACTCTCTTTGATATCATTAAAAACTCAGGGTTACATCATGACAGCTGACAGATATTTACTGGTTAATCAAAGAAGTTAAAGAAGCACTGCAAAGATATTAGTAGCCCATGATCAGCTTGGCTAAGCTATATTTTGATAAGTATCACAATATCAACTAAACAACAACAACGGAATCATTAAAATCATCAAAGCCAGGAAAAAAATCAAAATATTATATAATTTAAAAACCAGCCTGTTATGTCTGTTCTAATAGGAGAAAATTAGGTAAAGATTTTTGCTAATTGGGCTAACTTATGCAGCGAAGGAATACTGGCAAAAACAATTGCCATACATGGTAGTCTAAATAAAAAATATTACGAACAGAAACATCTGCAGTACAAATAAATGGTATTTTATTCAGAAGTATCGCACCAATGATCGATTGATAATCATAAAGGTGTAAAAAGTAGGCAACTGTAGAAACTGCTATGAGAAAAAAGTAACTGCCTCACACATCCTATATACTGTATATGGTACGAAAAAGGTAATGTACACGATATCTTTTTAAAATATATTTATTGGAACTTAAAGAGGAATGGAAAATATACATTTACAGAAAAAGATTTTTTTCAGGTCAAAACGAAATTCCTTATGTATCATTATTTAACCAAAGACTAAATGATATATAATTATCAAAGTCTGTCAGAGGTAAGGCCTAGGGAAACAAACAGAAATATCAAATTCTACTTTGTTACTATGCTACTATGACTTTAGAACATATATAGCCGGAGAGTCTTGAATCACATTAATCTACAACACACTTAGAATAATACAATTAAAAACCAGAATTCAATACAATAATATAAGCCATAATATTTTGATAAATTTTTAGCCAGAACCCAGCTAAACATCTAAGACTTTCCATGTCAACGACAGCCATAATCTTGATTTGAAGAGTCAGTTTTTTGTTTTTGTTATTTTTACAAATTTAAATAAAGTAAACATTTTATGGAATCTGTTTCTAGAAATTAATTTTACTCTAAAGACCTTAATAGAAGATCAAATTAGTAAATAAATATTATTTCTCAAGTTTTATGCAGACATTTCACAAGATAATTTTCTCAAATTAACTATTTCAAAACTTAATAGTATGCAGATACTTCAAAGCTTAGAGTGTACTTCAATATTCTTAAAATTTTGTGTACTTAAGTCCAAGAATCATAATTTTCTAATATGAAAAAAGTATTTAAAAGATTATTATATCTATGAAAAATTAAGTCATTTGTCAGCTAGACATGTACTAGTATGAATTATTAATTTAGACGCAACATGTATTTATGAAATTATATTTGGTCCCCTTCAAAGTAATAAATATATTCCAATAAAATATATTTATTTCAACTTTTTTTATTCCAGCTTTCGAAAAATTACTGAAATTCGATTTCTGTTATACTCTTCAAAGCGGTCAGCAATTTCTCTTTGATGGTTTAAATTAAAGGAAAATGATATCCACGCAATGCCAACTTAAATAGAGGAAATAGAAAAAATCATACGAAGTTATATGAATAAGATTCCTACTGAACAATAACAGTTTGATTTCTCATAAAAAATTCCGGAATAATTATTGCTGTGTGCGATGGTGTATTGTCATGATTCAAAACCCATGATTTGTTTTGCCATAATTCTGGTCGTCTTCTACGAATTGGCTCATAACGTTCAAATAATAATCTTTCTTAACTGTTTGTCCAGTTGGTAGAAATTTTTTGTCAACAATGTAATGGTAATAGAAAAAAACCAATTAACATGACTTTTGTTTTTGACTATGAACTACTGAAACCGAGAGAAACAATTATTTGTAATCTCTGTTAACATCGACTAGTGAAGTTAAGTAAAGAAATTAAAGCAAAAATACCTTTCATAACCATAAAAATTATAATAATAATAGTTTACATGTATATATGTAATCTGTAATATTTTTTTGCATATTGGTGGAGATTATATTAATGTTTTGTTGACATTTGTATGTTTGTTTTTAAAAATGTTAACTTAATAGGAATTTTCAATTTATTGTTTTTTTTTCACAATTTTTTTAAGTGAGGAGATAATTTCGGCGCATAACATATAATAAAACAACGAAGTCGATAATTAAATATAAATCTTTATTTATAGTGAATTTCTACAATGAAAAAATGGCAAATACTAAATGGTGCATGTTATCTTATCTGCAGCATTCGTTATTAATTGACTTGAATCTCTTTATAATGATTTCTAATGAATAATTAATGTGTAATAAAATTTTCATTTCCCTTTAAAAATTTAATATCTTAATTTTTCAAATTATTTATTTTAACTTTCATTACTCTTCCACTAAGGGTTTTTATTTTATTAGTTTCTTCAAAATAATAATAATAATAATATTATTATTATTATTATTTGGTTGTCTGAAAAACTACGCATAAGTTTTATTCATTAATAATTAGTAATAATTAATTATTCATCATGTATAAACATTCTTAGAATTATAAAAACAATAATTTTATTAATATTTATTACTTAAAATTTTCTTATTTATAATACAAAACCAATACTTGAAGAAAAAGTTGATTTGGATATTTTATACTTAATTGACCCCAAAAATTTGTTGCAAAGTCAAAATTAATAGACAAGGGTTTTAATGTTATAACATGTTCAAAGCAATCTTCTCTTTAAAAAAATTAGAAAGGTTGTCATTATTCCGTTTAAGCAATAGATCAATATATGTTTGTATATTTAGGTTTTCGTTCTTTAATTCCAATAATTATAAGATAAAAACTTACTAATTAATCTTTTTGATTCACCCATTAAAAATTGTATTTCACAAAAATATAAGTATTTTATAATATTAAATGTCTTCAATTAACACACTTTGTTTATTAATTGAATCATTAATTGATATTTTTATACTTTTACCAATCAAATTTTAAGATTTCTTTGGAATTTAAATAATTTTCATTATTTGACAAATTTATTTATAATATATTTTATTATTGCTCATTTTTAAATTTATTTTTTCAGACGAATAAATTAAAAATAAATGTTCAATCGATTTATTAATTAAACCAAAGTTAACTTAACCATTCATTATATAGCCATGTTTTTATATTTTTACGAGCATTTGGACTTGCAATTGCGATATTCTCTCCAACAACGGAATTTGCATTTAATCCCATCGCACGCTTTCCAGCAATCATTGTATTTAGCATAGCACTCTTTTGTGCAAAGCTCTTCAAACGTTGCCATGGAAACATCCACAAGAGACCCGAAGAACATACAGAAAGCAAACACAAAGATCTAAAAAACATATTTTTATGAATTACTTTAAACAGTTCAAAATAAACATCTCCCTGAAAAGAGAATTGAAGAAAACAACTTATATTTATTATAATTTATATATTATATATTATTATTATATATAATATGAAAATTACCAATTTATTCATTTTTTTTAATAATTTTTATTAATCTGCGTTACTCTTATACGAAATGTTCATGTTAAAGCATCCTGTAATTAAGGCATTGGCAGGATGTTTCCTGTCTTGAAGCAAATTATTTAGCTGATAATATTATTTAGAAGAATTTCGTCAATCATACAATTTCCATTTTCAAAATAATTACCCAGAGTCAAAGTACTTTTTAAGAAAATTATTGTAAAATGTAATAAGAAAAATAAATAAATAAACTATTTTTTTCAAATTATCAAGAGAAACTTTTTGATATTATTTTGTTATTTGGTTTTATAAAAAAAAGAAATTAAATTAGAATTTTTTTAACTGGACTGTTTCCATAGAAACGAAACAACAATTAATTAAAAATGGTATTCAGTTGCCAGTATGCGTGTTTTTATGTCGAATTTCAAATTAAAATGGTTTTAATAAGTTTTAATTGGGATTGTTTATAAATATAAAATTCAAGAAGAGTTTACAAACTTTATTATCGATTAAAAAACATTAATTTAAAATATATTCCGCGTTCTAGGTTGACCAACAAATTAGGAATTGTATACATTTTGAAGTCAAGTTTAAAAAATTATAAAAAGCAAATTTAAATATTAATCCACTTTGGTCGATGGGATTATAACAAACAATGTAATTCACAAAGTATCGAGGAGATCTATGTCTTCAAAACAAAGACTGTGTAAGACCGATTTCTTTCCTAAATAACCAAAAATTTGAAGTCAGCCGTTCGAGAATATGCTCAGAAAACAGTGAAACAACTTGCTCAAAATTTTAATACTTCCAAATCAGCCATATTTACTAATCTCAAAGCGCTTGAAAAGGTTACAAAAGTTCATTCACAGGATTCCCCGTGATTTAACTGAAAATCAACGAAAACAACACTGCATATTTTTCGTTGGTTAATTAATCGGAACCAAATTGCTTCATTTTTTTATCGGATGATAACGTGCAATGAAAAATGGATTGCATACGAAAGTCGGCTACGATCAATGCAATGGTTGGTAGCTGATGGAAAGCTGAAAGATATGCCAGATTCAAGATTTCAGAAAAAAATGACAGTGGTAACTGTTTGGTGGTCTTCAGCTGAACTAATCAAGTATAATTTATTAAAATCTGGTGAAACTATTACTGCAAACTCATACAATCAGGAAATTGAGTCCATGTACACAAAACTGCTTTAGAAGCAGAGAAGTCTTACAAACCGAAAATGTTCAATATTTGTTCAAGGTGATACAAGATCTTACCTTTTTTTATCAAGCATTAGAGGATTTTCATTATTCAATTGTACACCATCCACTTTACTCTCCAGATCATGGTAACATTGAAAACGACATAACTATTTTTTCGATTTTATAAATCTGAAGATTATTAAAAAAAGAAATATTTAACTATTATCCTTTTAGGAAGAGTACTTGAATTGCAATGGAAAATATTTTAATAAATAAATATTATTTACGGGGTTTTTATGATTTTTTAAAAATTTATTATTATTTAAAATTCGCAAATTCGTATTGGACAACCTAATAATATTTTATGGGTAGGGTACACCATGACTTCTGCCATATTTTACGTGTGATAAAATTATGCCTGCAGTTTCAAACAAGATGTATTGGTTTTCATTCAAATTGATAATGCGCGTCCACTGTTGGTAAAACATTACTCAAAATTTAAATACCTGGGAACAGTACAAGCTAACAGGCTCAATCTCCGGTTAATGATATCATATTTTTTCATTTTTGAGTAAATGATGCTAAAAATCCATGTGAAACAACCTGGAAGAATTATGGGTCGTGTTACGAGTCGAATCTTGGTTTATCAAGGAAAAAGCACTTCTTTATTCAGCATAAAATCTTATACCATCAAATAGATTGTTAGCAGCTATTTCAATAAAGTCACTCATAGTTTCAAAAATTTTCTTAATCCAATAAAAATAAAAATACTTAAACAAATTTCCGTCAATTAATTAATTTAAATAAAGTGTCTCTTTTATTAA
>JBBMKC010272238.1:0-19580 GCA_037834085.1 Bipalium vagum | reverse complement strand
ACAATAATAATAATAATAACAATATATTTTAATAATAATAAATGGTTTTAGACTTACTCCATTGTATTAAATGTGGATATAAAAATTAATTGCATATAAAATTAAATTAAGCCCATTACATTTTATATTTGAAAAATGTAAAACGTAATTAATCTCATCCTTAAAGATGCTGAATAAATATTCACCTTATATTCATGATAATGGTACACGAAAATGAGATGATTCAGATTTCAAAGGAATTTGTATTTCACAGGGTTTGTTTAAAATCTGTTTTGAAGTCATTTCTGATCCCAGAGCTGTGAAGAATTTATCGTTTATTGTCCACCTTTGTGACTTTAATCATATTTTTTCCCACTGGTGTAAGGCACTCACAAACGATGTTCAGTCGTCAGTAGAGTGAAACTTAATAAGTTTTCCCTTGAGAACAATTATTTGGTTCCCAGACTCAATAATGATTTTTTTTGAAATTAACAGAAAATATATTATAAATCTCGCAGTATACGGATTTCGTCTTTCCTTTCGTTGCTGAGTCTGTAGTTAAAATTTAATAATCTTTATAATTCTCCTGTATACAGGTTTATCTTCTCCTTTTCATTTCTTGTTTTAATATTAGTAATAAAATTTACACTTCAATAATCCCCTAAAAATTGATTTATTACATAGAGCTTGTTTTTTTCTAAATATTTTCTCTTTTGCCTTCTGAAGATCGCATTTTCTTAGCATATATTTTATATTTTTTCAAAGGCTTAATGATCAATTCCAGACATTAGAAACATAAAAATAAAAGAATATTTGATTTTTATATAATAAAATAATTTTCAATTAAAATAGATTTCTCCATAATGCTCTGAATTTTCTTTACGGACACCAACAATATTCGAAAACAGTGTTTCTACAAAGTAATGGAGTTTTTCGTCAAAATATAAAAAATCAATTTTGTACGAACATTTACGTACATGGTGTTCCAAAGGTCACCATCTATTTTAAATAACATTAAAAATTTTGAAAACAAGTTTTATTTTCATCAAATGCTTTATTCGAAATAATAATAAAATAATTAGATCTCTACATGGTGACCACCAGTTTCTCTACATATTTCAAAACGATGTTTGGCTTCACGAATCACAATTTTTATCATTTGGGGTGATATCTGCTGAGCTGCATCCGAAATTAGATTTTTAAGTTCAGCAACATTTTTAATTCTCTTACCAGCGTACAACTAGACTCAGTGAATCACCAAGTATTAAAATCTATGGGTGTTAAATTTAGAGCGTGTCGCACATAATTGTGGTCCACCACAATCAATCTAGCGATTCAGGAATGTTTTGTTTACTTGCTTTCCGACGATCTTTGCATAATGACAAGGAGTTCATTCTGCTGAAACACAGCTGAGTCAAGAATGTCTTCTGAAAGTAGTAGTGGTTCCACGAATTTTTAAAACATCTCAAGATATACAACTCCTGTAACTGTATCAACTGGAGAGAAATAAGGTTTTGTTATCCTTAGCCAAACATTCACTTTCAGTGAATCTCTCTGATATTCAAGAAATTCAGTTGGCTTTTTGATTCCCCAAATTCGACAATTATGTGGGTTACCTTTTCCACAAGTGTAGAAGGTCGTCTCATCATTAAAGAGTATGTTGTTCAGTAAACTTTTAATTTTGTAATAAAAATTATTAATATAAATATTTTTTTTAAATATACTTTTTTCCTTAAAACACGCTCCAAAATCTGATATTATTTAAACAAAAGATTTTATTCAATACACTAATATTCTTAATTGAGCTTTTATATTTTCAAATTAAATTTTATATGAGATAATATTTTGGAATTTAATAAAAAACCTTTTAAAATATAATAAAATATAATAAATAATTAGTTAATTTTAAATAGTGAGGCAAATCACAAAAATTCTAAAATCTGTTTATATATTCACGGGTACCACTTGGTGTTAATTTCCCTAAAATTATATGTTATTCCGAATTTTAATATGAAATTTTGATTTTAATTTGAAAGTTAAAGCTTTTTTTCTAAAGTGACTTTAGTGAACCTTACAATTAATACATTATACCCTCTAAATATCTCCACCTTCCCTTTATTTCCAACATATTTGAATATGCTATATGTTGCATATACAATATCTCTGTTTATCTCCACGTTCCAGGTAAATGTTTTTTATATTTATTAAACAATTTGTAATAAATATTAAATATTGTTAATAAACTAATCAAAAAATTAAATTTCAAAATTAAAACAAAATATTTAAAATGAAAATATTTTGAGTTTTCGAAATCATTTCACAGAACTAAAAAACAATCATTTTTGAAAAAGATGCTACCTCAGGTCTGAATAAGATCTTATTCGCCTTCAAGGTCTTATTGTTTTATATTAATAAAATTGATTGTTATAAAATTTTTGTAATAATGAACTTTAAAAATCAATAATAACGAGCTACACATAATTTCATGATAACAAAACTTTTTGCGAACGAAGTCATTTACAATTGAAATTTTGAAAACAATTCAATGAGACACATACTTTAAAATAAAAACCCGTCTTACACTTTGAATCTTTTTCAGGAAAAGATTCAGGAAAAAGGAATAATAAAACATTGATATTTTGTGAAATTACGATGGAATATTGCATTATGAACTTTTGCAGCCTGAAAAGCATTTTTGGTAAATGATGCTGCTCACAGTCGGAATGAGGCAGAGCCAATCTGGACCATGTTATTATTCTTCAGCATAATCTGAAATTGTGCTCGGAAATCGAGCTCGAAAACTAAAGTGGTGCGATTTGATTGGTTACCTAATTCGTCGAGCAATATGACGTGGCAACTTCTGATTAGCATTTTCTTCGATGAGGTGGTGCTGTTTATTGACGGCTTTCTATTTTTAGTAAAATTATAATGATCCGATGCTCATTTTGCATTCAAAGAATCGAATGGAATTGAGGAGGCATTGAATCGTTTTTAGAAAGGAAATGGGTTACTTTTGATCCTTGTGAATTTTCAAAAGAAAAATAATAGACTAAAAATAGCTTTATGTATTTTAAGAGATTTCAAATAAAATGTAGGCAAACTAATGAGTTTTTAATAGCTTGAGTATTTATACTCTCCTTTAAAGATAGATTAATATTAATGAGTATAGTATTAGCATTAACAGACCTGTCAATTTGACTCAAAAGGAATAGAATAAAAAGCAGGAATATATGAAGACCGTAGAACTTGTCAGGTGAGTCAGGTGAACCCTAATTTTTTCTCAATCAAATATATTTTGTATTATTACATTAAATAAGTAATAAACAATGATAGTAACAGTTTAATCAAATACCAAAATGTCTCAATACATTTCGTAAAATATTATGTAAAACAATTGTAAAAATAAAAAAAACTTTGTTTTTGAAAAGAAATTTATAGAAAAATTCTGAAAAAGTATGAATAAAAAATTTTATTGTTCAAAGAAATATCTTTTTTAAAATATCAAAGCAAAAAATATTGATAAGCAAACTAATTATCGGTATCAAAATGACACATTAATTAATATTTCCTTAATTGCATGTCATAATAATTAATTAAATAAATTATACTATATTAATAATTAATATTGACAATGTTAGAAAATAAATAATTACACCGATATTGATCTTTCATTAAAACAAGTTAGGCTCAAAAGAATATTGTTTATTTCTATTATGGCAGTGACAAAAAATATGCTTACAATATGAAAATATGGAAACAGGAAAATATAAAAATATAAAAATTATGAAAATATGAAAATATGGAAATATAAAAAAATGAAAAAATATAAAAATATGAAGCAAAGATGAAAATTTGAGAAATATTAAAATATTAAAAAATATGAAATAAACAGAAGAAAATATGAAACATACTGAAAAAGATATTTGTTCAGATCAAAATTATGTTTTTTCTTATTGTGGAGACTTAAGATAAACTAATAATTGTGGTTTAAATTGTGAAAATTTGATTTTAAGTGAGACAATTTTTTATTGATTTTATTTTAATAAAAGTATTTTTTTATTGTTTCCCATGTAAAAATGGGAAATCCTAAAAAAAGAAATTAAAAACCCTAACAATTATTAATATTATGGTTATTGTTGTTATTAATATTGACAATTAATTATAATAGATAAATAAAGAATAATATATAAATAAATAAATAAATAAAAATAAAATTAGAAATAGCTGGATTTCTAAAAATAGAAACTTAACAAAAAAATATGATAGAACCTAAAAAAGAAAGCAATTTTATGACAGAAATTATATTAGGAAAAAAATTAAGTTTAAAAATAAAAAAACTATATAAATAATTTAATATAAAAGGTCAACACAAAAGTATAAAACGAGACTATTTGAAAATTAAAAAACAATCATAAAACTATCATGTACCGATCAGCAGTTTAATAAAGTCAAAAACAACATAAACAAACCAGCATTCGTATAAATATTGGATCATCCATTTGACAAAGGACACACGAGAATTCATTCAAAGATTATCACAAATAATTTATGCTTATTGAGCAAGTAATTGTTTTTAATTTTATTATTATTTTTAATTTTGTTAATATTTAACCCTTAATTATTATAACACTTGGTAAACTGTATCAGCTTACACAAGTATATTAAAATTCAATTTAAAATCATATTTTCCAATAATCACTATTAAGTAGGATTACCATTCTCTTTGTTTTCACATTTCCCTATTTCTCTTTTTGTTTGTAATTTACACAACAGTTAGGGATTTTAAGGGATTTTTTCTTTTACTTTTAGATATTTATACCGTTTTTCCCCTATTATAAGATATCTCCTGTTTATAAGGCACCTATTAATTTTGTGTAATAAGGTATGATCTGATTACTGTGTTGTCATCCAGTTAATTTATTATTTAAGGAAATAATTGATTATATCGATTATATGATTTATAATATTATAATATATAATAGTATAATAGAAATACAAAATGGTTCAAAAACGAAAAAGCTATTCGTAAGATTATAAAAAAGCATAGTGGAAGATTCTCGAAATTCTTCAAACCTACAGGTTATCTGCGAAACGAAATTATTACCTATGCGCATGATTCAAGAAATATACATTGATATCTGTATTAAATGAAGAATATTTTTTGGAGAGAGCCATTGATCAAATAATAATTCATTGAGGAATGACTACCTATCTTCAAACTCTTGATTTTACTATAAATAGACCGTTTAAAGATAGTATGCGCAGCGAAATAAAAAAATACATAAAAAGCAGAATGCAAAAAATCGAACGTGTGAAGCCAGCTTTAAAAGAGGTCATTTTATGAATGAATAATTCGTGGGAAATTGTCAGTGACAATTTCAGGGAACTTGGCTAAAATATTAGCATTTAAGGATACATTCATCACAAAACATGAACGACTTGGACCACAGGTTCTGAAGGAATTGGAACTGCAAGACTTCAAAAATTCATTTGAGGCTATTGGTGCCTCAAATTATATTCTTGAGGAAGATGAATTTTTTATATATGAATAAATAATTTTGAATGTTTTTTTTATTTATTATGGTTATAAGGCATTGTATAACTTTTAGGTACAGCCTTAAGTGTAAGACATGTCCTATAATAGGGGAAACACGGTTATAATAGAATATTTTTATAAAATATTTTCTTAACCTATGAAAATAAAAATATTTCACATACTAAGTAGATGTACTTTTGTTTCTGAAATCTTAATAATCATTTCTTTACTTTCATGATGAAGGATTATTTTATTATATTTATATATTGATTGAGATCACTTGTAATAATAATATTTCCACATTGTTTTCTTGAACTCTTTGCGAGATTTTCGTTGCCATTCAACACTCAATATCCAAAACCAAAATGATTGACACAACTTAAAAATTTTCTACTGAAATGCATCCTTCTTTCTTAAAATGACGACTCTAAAAGGATTTATGAAAAGATTACCATGAAATTTTTAAGTTACATTTTTCAGTTACTTTAGATAAACTGAGGTTTTTGCTTGATCATTTCAAAAGTCCATAGATGAAAAATGTTTTATGTCATTTTCTTCTGCAAATAATAACAGACAAGTCTATAAGGAATTGGAAGAAATATGATAAAAAATACAGACGGGAGGCTTTTCATTATATTTTTCAGTCACGAAAATCCTCCTAAAAACAGAAAAGGGCAAAGAATCACACAGAAAAGAAAATTAGTTTCTTCCCCAGATTCATAAAAATCATAAGGCATTTGAAAGATAAGACTGAGAAAGTTTATTTTGATAATAAATAAATAATAAGAGGCCTATAAGATTTATGATAGAGTTTATTAAAATATTTTGAAACATATTTTAGCAATAAGAAATTGTGATGATATCAAAGAAAGTGATTGAAATCATATTATGTTGATTCATAACAACTCAACGTTTTCTAACAATTTTTATTGTAGAAGACAACAAATAAGTACATTTAAAAATTTATTCTGGAGTATATTCGCCCTCGGCTTCCATAACAGTTGATTTCACCGCTTTTTAAACGCGAAAACCATTATAAATATTATCTTTCGTTAATTGTTCTTTGACGAAAACTTTGCTGAAGTCAAGATATGATTATGCTCTACCTGCTATTCTTTCTCGTAGCGGCAGAGAATGATATAACAAATGTGCATGTGATTTTTGAAAGACTTATATCTTGATAATAGATGAATATTGCCAATAATAATCAATTAAAGACAATATAGTTAAACAAACGGCGGATAATTAAGCATCAACAAAATATAAAAAAATATAGATCACTAAATCGTATTATAATATATTATGATATTGCTATTATTAAAATTATTGTAAAATTTTCAATATTAATTAAATTAATTATATTTATTTATTTATTTATTTATAGAAAATAAAAAAAATAATTCAATAAATTTTAATGTACTTTAATAAAATAAAAAATCACTTAATTGTGTTATAAATTACTGTAAAAAGTACAATCTTATTAATTTTCCACTGCGAAAATGCCAAAAAATAAATTTAAGAGATTAATTTTTTTAAAAATGTATGTTTGTTTTGCACAAGCAACTGGGATTTATTATTGTTGCGAATATTCAATTCAAGCTGAAATAAAAATAATAATTGTACATTATGAATTTACAAATTCTCTGAAAACGGCGAATTGAATTACTATTATTATTACTATTAGTATTATTACTATTACTATTATTGAATTATTATTTTTTATTTTATTTATTTTTTTTAAATTTTCTTATTTATCTCAATTCTGAATATATTTATAAATAATATTCAATAAAAACATTAAAAACAATATAATATGACTTTGAAAAGGGCTGGAAATAATGTTTTAAAAAAGTAAGATTTTATTTATCGATCTCTAATTTTATTAAAACAAAATTGGATTTGTTTTTGTTTTCCCCCCAAACCATTCTCAATCAATTAGAGCTTACTGCTTACTTGGTGAGGCCATAGAGCAGCCAATGTAAATTATATTGATCGGATCAGATTTTTAAGGTTTTGTCATTGACTAATTAAATTTTTAGCTGTGCTTTTAATTTGTGGATTCAATTTTTAATAAATAACCACCAGTTTTCTCTTCTTGATTTAGACCCCAGATTTAAAAAGAACGGTATAAACTGTAATATTCCTATTTTTAAATTATTTGTCAATTATTTTAGCTTTTTGCAGTTCATTATCTAAGAAAAGTACGCAATGCTCATCTTAAACACAAATTTTGTACAGGAATCATTTGATTAATAGATAATTAGTGATATTGTTCCTTTTTCACTACCCTTTAAACTTCTTTAGCCTTCTTGCAGTAAAATATTACTACGTTTCTCATTTTAAACCAGGAATTTCCGAAATTGACACAACCACCCCCTTGTGGGCGCTGCAAGGATCTAGGGGGACGGTGGTGAATACAAGCTCATTTTAGTGTGACAATACTATAAGTATGTATTAAATAACAAAATAATTATTAAAAATTTTGATGTATTAGGTTGTTTAGAAATGAACGTCGGTTTTTTAAATCTATTTTATTTAACGTTAGTTTACCATAACTTTGTGTTGTTTTAATATATTTTATATATCAATTTAAAACGTGAAATATAAATTATATTTTGTAAGCATTTCGAAATTATTTAATTTTAAATAACGTTTTCATTAATTTTTTAAGGTAACATGGAAAATAATCAATTACGTACAATTTACTTATATGAATTTAAGCTGAGTCACACAGCAGCAGAAGCAAGTCGAACATCAACTTAGCATTTGGTGAAGGAACGACTACCGAACGCACCGTACAACATTGATTTAAAAGATTTAGCGAAGGAGACGAAACAATCAAAGATAAAGAGGGTTGTGGTCGAAGGAGTTCAATCAATAATGACGAATTGAAAGCATTGGTGGAGGCGAATCCACGTACCACAGTTAGAGACATAGCAAAAGAGTTAGGTGTAAAAATTGGAGCAATTTCGACCCATCTGAAAGAAATATCTCGTTTGCTCAAAACGTTTAATTTGTCTTTAAACAACGTACTGTACGTTCTCACTATTTTTTATTGATGTATGTGTAATCGCGCACTCAATGCTACTGCTTGTTCGCTTTTTTGCTTGCAACGCCGAAATTTGGTAGTAGGGGGTGATATCTCTGGGATTCCTCGTAATGATTAACTGAAATAAAACTAAAAGAAAAGTTATTTTGTTGTGATATTACGAGAAGTTAAAATCAGAATCTAAATGTTTCATTTCTTTTGTTGAAAAATAAAATATAATAATAATTATTTTTTTAAAAACTGAAAAATATTAAAATTTTTATATATGTTAAGAATAGCTTTATTTATAAATATAAGGAGTATAATGAAACCACGTGAAGTTTTAATTTTGAATCATAATTTAATTGTAACAATTTAAAGAAAAAAATAATACTATAAGATTTTAAATACCTTAATTGTCTCAATAAGTTTTAAAAATATTATGAATAGTTAAAAATTAAGTACTAAACAAGTTTGTGGACTTACGTAACATCCGTGTTATGCAACTAATATAATCATAAAATTTGAAACGAATTACCATAATATATTTGAATAAATCTAAATTAAAATTTGTTTTAAACAGGAAAACATTTGAAATAGAAATTATAAATAAAATATTTCACATACATTTTAATTTTTAAAAATTTAAGAATTTAATTTTTCATCAATTCCTAACTAATAATATTTGTCACAAAAAAACTTACAGATTATTTTTTCGACTCCCAGATGTTTCTTTATTAGATATTGTTAATATATGAATGCAAAATCATAATGGAAGACAGTCACTTAAAATTTATCAAGAGAAAGTCATTTATAAATTTTCCAAAAATTGAATCATGGAAGCATTTTGGAATTTCGGCAATTCTCCGATTATAAATAATTATAATAAATAATAATAATAAAAAAATATAATAATATTAATATTAATAAATAATAATAATAATAATAATAACAAATAATAATAATAATAAAAACAAATAATAATAATAATAATAACAAATAATAATAATAATAATAACAAATAATAATAAAAATAATAATAACGACGAATCTATTATTATTATATTAAAAAGGATTATGGATAATAAAATACAAAGTCCTTAAAAATATGCTAAACACTTATTTTTCTCATAAAATTCTGTTCAAAGTCAGCAATAAATTAAAACACGTTATTGTTTTCATTTAATAATATATTTTAATTTTTAATTTATTCTTTAATAATTTTACTTCATAAAAAAATGTAACAAGCCAGAGTCTGAGAACGAGTTTTTTTTGATATTTTGCATTTGCAAGATATGAAAGAAAATTCTTATAAAAAATCCTTGTTTAAATCAGTCAAATGTTTAATATTTATTAAATTTCTCTGAAAGAAAAAGAACATGTCTAGATGGTTTTGATAGCATTTATCTTTCGAAAAAATATTTTTATTAAATTAGATAAACAAAATTTAATAAATAATATTTTTTTAATTAATTTTATTAAAGAGATAAAAATAGACCTAATAAATTCTGACTTTTACCATAATCCTTAATTGCTAATTTCAGTAATTTGCATAACATTAATTTTTCTTGTGTATTCATAAGATTTCCTGTTCCCAATTGATTTCTTTAATTTCAATATTATTATTTTAATGATTTTCATTATTTCAACAGTGAAAGAATATTTTGTCATATGAACTCGAAGCCCAAGACAAATACAGTTACAATGAAAAGGTTTCGACAAAAATAAATTTTTATTACTGTTGTGAGCATTTATACCGATTGGAGAAAATTAGAAATTTTATGACATACCTCAATATTTGAAGTGCTATTTTTATACATTAAAAATTTCTTATAATAAAGGCGCATTATACTGATATATTAAATATGAAAAATTTGTTTAAGTGTTTTAATTTTTAATATATTTGTTAAAAGCAATTTTTCTATTTGTTATCACATCTGACAAAGCGACTACAACTGACTACCACTGTAGGTTCGAAAGCTATCCTCAAAGCCGTATAAATGAATCCATCAAATAGTAGGCGTAGATTGTCGGCTGAGACCGGATCATTACAACCATCCGTGGTTCGTCATCTGTTCGTCAATACGTCAACTTAACAAGCGATACAAGAGCGTTTCTGAAGTAGCGCATGATTTGAAAGTCAAGCTGAAAGCCGTTTGTCGATCTGTCGTCAATTATTAAATAATCCAAATGATGAACAATTTATACGTCGCATACTCACGTGCGACGAAAAATGGATATATTTTATAATCTGAACAGGAGAAATCAATGGTTAGAACCAGGGCAGAAGTCCAAGGCTGGTCCAAAACAAGATAAGTTCGGAAAAAGATCATGTTGTGCGTGTGGAGGAACTCTGAGGGGATTATACACTTCGAAGTACTTCCAGATGGCCAAACCATTACTGCAGAGTTGTATTCAACTAGAGTTATATTCAATTAGAGTTATATTAGAGTTACATTCAATTCGATCGAATGAACCAACAATTAGGCATAAAATATCCTGCTTTAGTCAAGAGAAAGCAGGTGCTTTTGCAACAGGATAATGCTCGTCCGTATACTGCGCGAGTAACGCAAAATAAAATTACCCAATTAGAAGGAGTTGAAATTTTACCACATCATCCATTCAGTCCAGATCTAGCGATTACCATTTTTACCGATCAATGGCTCATTTCCTTTCCTTCTTTTAGTATTTAGCTATGGCCACACGCTTTCAAAATATCAAGTATGGCATCTATTTTAGATCAATATATGATTTGTAAATTACAGTTTATACATAATGGAAAAATCCATAATTCGTATAGTAATGGAATAAGAGCTCCGTAGAAAATACACGATAGCTTTGACCGTCAGGAACATGAAGGATGTCTTCGATGATAATGTCCCGATGATAATGTCAGCCGATGGTTTGTAAAATTCTGATCTGTAGATTTTTGCTTGGAAAAACTTGCATAACTTCCAACAAGGAAAAATTTTCAATTCCACAGAGGCTGTTTAAAGTGCTTTCACTCAATTTATTGATTCCTTCAAACCAGAGTTTTCGATAAAGGCATTTCCAACCTAGAGACGACATGGCAGATGTGTATTATGTCTGATTGTTCACACTTCGATTGATTGCCTTATTTCTTCTAAGAGATTTCATTAATAAATGTTTGTCTTATATCAATGCATTTCATACTCAATGACCTAATATTATGATATTTATTTTAATAACATGAAATAACTTGATGACAATGAAAAGTGTGTATTACATGATATTAAAAGAAAATATAAAAATCAGTAAAAGAAATGTATTTGATCACGGTATTTTTTATTTTTCAATAATAATGTTAACAATTTAAGTAATGTAAAAGTTAAATAAATAAGAATTTTAATTAATTAAATTAATTATAATAAATATTTAAAGTTCATGAGTAATTATACAGATGTCATTTTTGTTATTGGAATTTTTATTAAATAATAATATATCAAAAATAAATTATTATTTGAAGAAAAATTAATTAAATAAATTTAAAGAAAAAGGGAGATTGTAGTCCCCAGACATTAATGAATTGTTTGAATATTCGGATTTGTGGTAGCAAATATAAATAATTAAAAGCAATGAAATTTAGTCTCATTATCTGTATGATAAGATAATGAGACTAAGAATTAAAAATCATGAGAATTTACTAAAAATAATTTCTGATAAAATCTATTCAAAAAAGATATTAAAAATAAATAAATTTCATTTTAATTACTATTATTAAAAAAAATTTTCAATGACTTTTATTTCCCAAAAAACGGACCATGTCCATGTAATTAGTTAAAGAAAAACTGTTTTGGTATAAATATGAATTTTTTCATGGAACAATAGGTGTTTTCTTTTACGGAGAAGAAAGAAAATATAATAAAATTGGCAGGAAGTCATTTCATTAAATATTTGAATCTTTCTAATCATATCGAAATTATTTATTCAAAGGAAAGTCTTTTATTATGGAAAACAATGAGCCTCAAATTGATAAGGAAATTATATTTATAGGACAATGATTCAATAACAGAGTAATAAATATAGACCCCGAGTCACTGGCAGAGTAGACCACCACCTCACCCCTGTTACTGAAGACTGCGGAAAGGAGAAATGTATGCGGACATTTTCAAAGAATTATCAGATCAAGTCCTGTTGTTTTCGTAAAAAATAGTAAGAAGAATTATGGATGTATTATAGATATATTAATAGCCGTCTAAATTGCTTTTCATCGAGTCCAGTGACTAAATAATGTATTTATTGAATAATAAATGTGAAAAAGGTCTTTCAAAAGATTTAGTCAATATAACATTAAAAGATAAAGTGTCATATTTAATATTATTGTAATATGAAAATTAGATTTAAAATCATAAAAAAAATTTTATTTGATAAAGTTTTGGGAAATATTTTAATTAAAATTAAAGAAGAATTGTTAAATTGTTAGAAAAAGGTTAAAATTGCTTTTTGAATGTTGATAGAAATATTGTCAGTAGAAGAAGGGTGGACATTGTATAATGATAAACTTGTAATGGCCATTTGACTAATAAACATATTTAAACCGCAACCTTATCTTAATTGGTTTTCTTTGGGGTATTTTTGTTGTTTAGTAAGTTATTATTACTAATGATAAAAAACCTTCATTGAACAACAATTGTCTCACAGCAATTTAGTTAAAGTCTTATTTCAATAGTTTATAAAAAAATATATAGAAATTATAAATCAAATATTAAGGGGGTGTACACTCATTTCAATAAAAACGAATCAATTATTACTTGATTGAAAATTTTTGTATCTGTTGCTTAATCAATCTAATTTAATCAGACATCCACATTTTTGTATGCATATCATTTGATTGTGTAATAACATAATTCATGAATAAAAAGTCATAAATAATAAGAATAAAAAAGTACTCATATTACATATAGCAATATGACTGAAATAAGAAAAACAAATGTTATCCAACTATCGGGCTATGAAAGAGGTTGAATAGTAAAATAGACGTTTGATTTGTGAGATGAAAAGGCGGCAATACTCTTACCTCAACCTAATATATTTCAGGAGATTTTGTGTCGAAAGAGTCTTTACAAAATATTTTTTAAAGACCACCTTGGTAATATTTATTTAAATTATAATTTATTTTCAGATTATAATAATAATATTATTATTATGAAATGAAGGAAAATCTCTAACTAAAACGTACTGAAATACAGTTCTGCTCATAATGAAAATAATTAAGCTGATTAAAATTAATACGGAAATATTGTTACATAAAAATCTCATAGTATAATAACTGCAACAGACGCTTCGATTTCATACATTCAACGTGTATGAGGTCGTTACTTGAAAAAAAATGCTTGTATAAAGCATAAAGTATAATAGAAGTAAACTTTCTTCATATCTGTCGAAAAAAAGAAGAATAATTGCATTCAATTTTGCGAGAGAGAATTAATTGAAAGAATCTCTCTACAGAAAGAAAATAATGAGAATAAATAGATTAGTTGATCATCATAACATTCTTAATTAATATTATCAATGGAAAGAAAATCGTATTATACCATCGTATACATCGGAAAAATCGTAATAAAAATCTATTTATACTTTGAAAAAAAATAATTGTTTTTCTTTACATATTTTATTTGAATTATATTATATCATTTAATTAATTAATATATTTTGTTTGAATTGTCTGAATAGGAAAATATTAATTGTGAGAATTTTTAATTAGCTATTCCTTATACAAATTTAGATTAATTAAGAAAATTAATTAGCACTTATCATTGTTTAAATTTTCTTTGATCGAAATGAAAATAAAACAATTGAGTAAAAAATTATGCCAGAGAAGGAAACAAATATCAGAAAGCTGAATAATGATAGGATCATATGTAATAATAGTAATGATGAATAACAATAAATATGATGGTGGTAATAATACTATAATTATTAAAAATATTATCATAAAAATGAAAATAAAAAAATTTTAAAATAAAATAAAAATAAAATAATAACGTTAGTTAATAATAAATTATTTATGTCTGAAATATTTCACGAAACAAAATTGGGCAACATGAAACTACTACTACTACTAACACCAATAATAATAATAATAATATTATTATTATTATTATTATATTAATATTAAAAGATTATTTTAATGATAAAGAAATAATAAAACATTTATAAAACATTTGAAAAGAAAAGTCCAGTTATTTTTGATTTTTTTTTGCTTATTCAAGTTTTTTTAATGTTATTTCTGAGCTATATATGAAGTCCTTGGAGATGATTATGTAACGGAATGTTTCGTATTTGTAGTATTACTAGCTAGAAATTATCATGTTCTCAATGGAAAGAGAAAATAATTGAGAAACACCCCCATGTTCCTTCAGGGAATTCGATACACTTCACTTTGATTTTGTTGGGATTAATTGTTCCATTAATTTTTAAAGAATATTTTTGAGTTTTCTGTAGTTTGTGATATTTAATTATCAAGTCTATCAAAAGGGAGTATTTAGTTATTTCGAATATTTCATAATTACATAATAATTTTTAGTGAAAACCTTTTCCAGATTTAATTGGGATTTTTCTGACTTATAACTCACTGATTGGTCCAATGCAATTGAATGTAAACAAATATTTATTTTAATTTATATATTATTCGAGTAAATAATATAGAGTAGTTCAAAAAAAAATCTTTTCTTATAGTCTTATTTTGTCTAAATTATTTCAAGAATAAATCATATTTCAGATGTAAATGTATGTACAGGGTGCGTCAGCTATTTGAGGACAAAAATTGATATTACAGGTAAGTAATATTTTTAATGAAAAGAATGTATATTTTTAAGAAATATTAGAAACTTTATTTATTTTAGGTACCTTTTATTTATTCAATAAAATCGCCTTCAGTGTCAATTACAGCCTCAAGACGGCTTCTGAAAAGCTTAAAAGCCGCGATCAAATGGTTTTTGTTCATATTTATCATAGCAGAACTTATAGAACCAAATAATGAATCTTTGTTATTATGAGGATGTTTGTTCGTCTCCTTCTATACGACGCCCCATACGAAATAGTCCAAAGAATTTAAGTCGAGTGAGCTATTTGCCCATAGGTTGGGAGTGACATGGTCGTTAAAATTTAGCGATAGCCATTTTAGCGTTTTTAATGCTGTATGGCATGGAGCTGAGTCTTGTTGGAACACATAAGGTTCCGTGGGCAACTTTTTCAATCCAGAGCTTCACATATGTACCCAGACACTCGATATAAAAACATGTATTAATTCTAAGTCCCTGTGGAAAGAAATTCGGAGGCATAACATGATTTTCGTTGCTCACAACATCCAATATCATTGAAGATGATGGAAACTTGGTGTGCCTAACATTAGGAGCTTCAGAAGCACAGGAGCACAGCCACCTATTAATCATTTGATCTTGAGTAAAACGTTTTTCATCAGTAAAGAACCATAGCATGTTTGGATGATCAGAATGCTCGATTTTGTGTAAAAGACTTTTCGAGCGGATTAAACGATTTTCTTTGCTTTCCGGGACTTTCATTAACAACATCCTGGACTTTTGAAAAAAAAAACCATTTCTGACAATGTCTGAACGTGAGGAATGTATTTTTCTTTTAGATATAGAGGAAAATTTTCGATCAGATGCCAAACGTTCCTTGCTAATTTTATTGACAAACGATCTGGATGAATGGCTGTGGATACATCAGAGGTTTAAGAAGAATTCAAGAAATTGCGCAGGAATACAGAAGAAACCACCATCAAGGAGTTTCTAAATTTTAATTTTAATATTTTTATTTCGGTCCTTTTTTTCAAATTTATTATGACAAAATATTTACTTTAAAATATTTTATTCAGAAATCACCAACTGAAATAAATCTTGATAAGAAAAATGTCTAATGAATCTCTTTTGGAGGAGGAAAATAATTCAATTAAAACAATTTCAAGTTTATCAAGTGATATTATGTTTTACTTAACTCAAAAATGCTGAAGTTCTCCATTGATTTTCTGATTTTTTTATTTTTTCATATTTTTATTTTAACGTTTAACTCAACATTTAGATAAATTAAAATTTTATAATATTTGTTTTAATTATTAAATTTTTTTTACATTTTATATTAATTATTTATCCTCAAAGGTTGTTTTTCTATTTATTTATGAAAAATAATAATTTTCAAATATTAACAATTATAAATAATGAAAAACCATAAAAAATACCTCATCACGAAAATAGTGGATAATTACTGTTTTGCAGATTCACATGGAAGGTTCAAAAAAGGAAGCCCTAATTTTCTCAATTATTTTGCTTTAATTAATGAAGACAAAAAGTGCCTAGAATATCTCAAATTCAATTTTCACTATAAAAATCTCTGCGTTTAGAATATCCATTAAAAAGGATTCAAGTAATTATGTACACTTAAAATGGTGACAATGAAAAGATGTTTAAAGTAAGAGACAGATGAAAGGTTTTTCTTACATTTCCTAAAACAGAACGACGGACAAATTTTTATTAATAATTGATTGAAATTTTAAAATAACATGAAAACATTTTGGGCATTTATAATACTGCTGAAAAGAAGAATTTTTATTCAAGTTTAGTACAAATATTACCACATCAACTTTGAATATAATATAAAATGAAAACGTCTTTAAGTTATGCAATAATTAAGACAAGTTTAAAACAAGTTAAATGTTCAAAATCAATAAAATTAAACAAAAAAAATAATTAAAATTGAACATTATTAAAACAAATTTTATTTTATTTTTCTCTACGTAATCAGAATTTAAAAAGAAATTAATAAAATTAATATTTTATTACTGATATTAAATTTTAAAAATTAATATCATTAAATTTAATCAGCTTCGTGGAGCGCCACTTGTGATTCAGATTTTATAACTATAAATTATTTGGAGTTTAAAAATTCATTATTCGCGTTAACTCATATAATGTCAAGGTCATTTGCAAAATTAATTTTTATTTAATGCAGTCTAAAGGTGACGTGCTTTTCAAATGGAAAAAGTCAAACAACTCGCTGTTATAAAATTCATTTATAAAGGTTTTTGAAACTTTTTCAAATTTAGAATGAATTGGTGAAATTATTACATTATGTTGCACACTATGACTTGCAATCGAGATTTGATGTTTCAACATTGGGTGAAAACATTGGATATAATTTCGTTCTGAACGACCAGCAAGAGCAATATTACTAGAAATGATTACTTTCACACTTGATATGTTGATGAATAATCATCGACTGACTTTGAATCAAAGCTCTCAGACCATGTTTCACATTTTAAAAGAGAAATTAGGCTCGACCAAGCTTATTATTACATATATATTAAGAATTATCAAGACGCTCTCAACAAATTGCTGCATGAAAATCCTAGAGAATTGGTTAGTCAAATGGTGATTAAGCATTAATCGCCTGGCTTTTGGTTAAGTTTCAGAAAATAGATTCATGGGTCCCATATATTCTGAAGGAACACCACAAACATCCGCACGTTGTCATCAGCATCTCATTGCTTTCACGTGCTTTTTTGCCACAACATCGACCTTTTTACCACGCATTATAACCGTTGATGAGAATTGTGCCTTTATATTAATTTAAAACAAAGGAAAGACTGGTAGGATCGAGATCAACAAACAACATCGCAGAAAAATCGAACCTTCATCCCCCAAAGACAATTTTTGTTGGGACCAAAAAGAAGTCATTTATTATGAATTACTTAAAAACATATCAATAACTTCAGATATTTATTCCCAACAATTTGTACGATTAAAAGCAGCAATTTGTGAGAAACGACCTGAAAGTCAACATCAAGTGATTTTGTTGGATGACAATGCTTGATCGCATACTACTAAACTGACAAACTTGTCATTGAGAAACTCGATTGGGAAATTCTACCTCATGCAGCTTATTCACCTGATCTCGCTCCAACATGCTTTCATCTCTTCCCGATTTGCGAAATAATTTGCGACTGATTAAGCTGATACTGTATATTCAATTTGAATTGTGTTGAAAACTTTGATGCCTCTTTACAAATGAAATTTTTTTATTTTTTCCATATTTCTATTTCCTATCGGATATTTACACTGGAATTTTTCTTTTTGTATTACAATGGTAAGACGGTTGTATACTAAAAATGCTTAATGTAAAATATTTAATTCGTATGTAATTGAAATTACTGTATATATAATTTAGTAATGTAACAAAATTTAATAATGTTCGTTGTAAAATAAATAACTTTTAAGTAATTTGAATTAAAATTTTCAATGACATAGTGAAATATTACATTTAAACAAATTTACAATTCGGAAAAATAGACAGATTCGAAAAATAGTTTGGGGGAAAATAGGAAGAAAATAGACAGGTTTTACTGTATATTGAGACCGACAGAATATATGCATCAACCAAATAATTATTTTTATTGGCTCAAAGTATATTTTAAAGGTGTTCACGTATTAATACCTGGTGAGGATAAGAAACCAATTTTCACTTGTTTTATATAATTTGACCAAGAGCAAAGTAAAAAATAAAACACTTTAATCTTCATCAAGCCAAAGATCATTATCTAAGGAGATATTTTTAAAATAATAATTACAGATCTGTAAATTTTCAATCATTAATTAATCTTCAGACATATCCCTCCGAGGATCAAATATCATAATTTTTAAAGACATTTAATATTTAAGAATTGTTTCCACTACTAATTATGTTATTTTTATAATGTAAGATTAAAGATAAAATATCACCATTATGTCTTATAACAGCCTGATAGCATCAGCAGTAATTAAGTACAATATCAGTGTATAATTTCCAGATGCGAGACTGGAAAGGTTTACGTGGAGAGCACTGAATATTGGAATTTTCCAATATTAGGGTTCAATGTTACAATGTAACATTTTGACGAAGGAAAGTATTTATTATAATTTAGATTCGTGTCTTGAAAATTTTGCAAAAGAAGTTTAACTTATTTCACTTCATATTTTTGATAATTAATAATAATAATAATAATAATAATAATAATAATAATAA
>JBBMKC010272133.1:0-19585 GCA_037834085.1 Bipalium vagum | reverse complement strand
TTTTCTTGAAATAAAAATGTTAAACAATCTCGAGTTTTTCAATACTGAAACTGTCGATAACGTGGCAGTAACTAACAAATAATATTACACAATTATAATAATAATAAAGAATTTTGACCATGTCAATTGTAATACTGTTAATAATAGTATTAATAAATGATAATAAAAATAATAAATTAATTAAGAATAATAGTAATAATAATGATATTTTTAAAATATATTTCTAATTCACATAAGTTGTTCTGTAAAAGAATTTGCTCAAAATGGATTCAAGATTGTGAGCAGGGCAGATCTGAAATCAACCTTGAAAGACAAACTACAACAATGAACTACAACCACAACTATGCAGACAACATTAACCAATTCTTTAATGGAGCCGAATGGAATCAAGTGTATGCCATAACGACCTTACTCTCATGACGAGACCATTTTGGATTGCCGATTTATAATCAGGAATTTGTAGTGCAAGACAAGAATGAATACATTCAAAGCCGCACGCTAAATGTTTCTAGAACAGTCCTTGAGACCAAACAGCATACAAGCTGAGTCATGAGTCGAACCGATTGAGAAACGATCCGAACATCTTGTGTCACGTGATCATTTCAAGAAATTAAATTTGTCAGAATGTGGGTCATAATGTGACAAAATTTATGTGATTTTACTGGGTACAATAATAATAAAGATAATATCAATAATAATAATAATCATCATAAGACAACCAATCTTCGTAAAATCGTTTTGTTTAAGTTTTTATTTTCCTAACGGACTTTGAAGATTTTTCTCCCTAATTCAGTGCCGATTTCGTTCCTCATGACGTGCAACCGATCCGTCTAACTCACCACCAACCCTACGAGCCTCCAACGACACCGATGAACGACCAGAGTGTCTATCGTAACGAATTCACCGAGAAGCCTCATTGCGCTTCCAGAATGATCAAGCCCGCGATAACTTGTGAAGACAAAGGCCCCTTTGAGAGTGGGACTACTAACCGAAGTTAATTTTCACGACATTCTCCCTTTTCATAAGTTAATGTGTTTTGCCTGTTTTTAGCCGACTACGTTGCACATAGCGTTTGTCCAGTCGAAGCTCGTCCCAAAGACATGTACAAGCCTTCCGAGGAACCCTTCGACGGAACAAACACGTACAGAAGCGATTACATTCCCCACTGCCTCTCAAAAGCGATCAGCTGCAAACCACCCGTCACATCAGCGCCATGCAACGGCCCATTCGAAGGTATGACGGAACACAAGCACCAGTACGTCCAGTTTCAGATCGAGCCGGCACCAAAAACGGCCAAGGTTGAATATCAGAAATGCGATGCTCCATTTGAGGACATGACCACCAACCGTCAGGACTTCGTCCCAATGGCACACTGCAAGGCTCCTTCGCTGAAGCCCCCTCTGCATCGCCTGAATTCTGATCAGCCGTTCTCTTCCGAAACGACCAACCGCGCTGACTTTGTGGCCCACACCTCTTGCGTGCCAGGGAAACATGTTTTGGAGCAGTACGTGAAACCGGACGGAGAAATGGACTTGAAGACAACGTACAACGAAAGCTTTATCAATGTTGGTGAACGTGGATACTCTCTTGGTCTCCTTTCGTATCTCTTTCTTGTTGTCGCTTTTTCTTTCTCAATCGTTCTTTTCTTTCCAACTTCCTCCATTTTATTCTTCATCTTTCTTTAGCTTCCGCACTGCAGAGCGCTGCCGATCAGACAACCTCAGACCTCCTTGTGTAACGCTCCTTTCGAAGGGAGCACCAGCTACAGACAGGCATACCAACACTGGGATCAACCTTCAAACATTATACAACACAAGGAGACGTATTCGCCTCTGTTGGCACCCTTTGAGGACAAGACTACGACAGGGGTAATCTCACATTTTGTCCGTTCTTATTTTCCTTTCCATCTTACTCTTCTTCACGTTGCCTTTCCATGGCATTCATCTTGAGATGGCTTAGGGCTGACTTTACATGGAGGAGATTTATTATGACGATGGGGATAATATATATGATGTGACGAAAGCAGAACAACGCTAAGGGGAAAGAATGGTCGGAAAAAAAATAATGTCAAATGCAGAGTTGTAACATTTGAAGACACAGTTCGGTCAGTTCGAAATATTACCACACGCTGGAGCCAAGGAGGTCGCGTTTCACCAGAAAGAAAACTACCACTCAATTGCCAATTTGAGGGAAAAGGCTCATCAAATCATCAGAACATGTGAAGCCTGTCAAAGATACGAAGTTACAACTTCAATAATACGAAATACAAAAGCTGGAGCCAACAGAGATTCTTGAATATACATACTTAGATGTCTGTGGACCGCTAAGAGAAACAATCGGAAGGAGAATATTTCTTGGGGATAATTGATAAGTACAGTTAATATATCTTTGACATCATTGGTCAGACAGGATGAACAATCGCTTGAAAAGGCAATTATGGACAATTGGATACTGAAGTTTGGGGACCGACAATTAATGAGGACTGTGGAAAGCCTTTGATTCAAAAGGGGCGAAATAGTTTGCTTTGAATCTAAATGCAGAAAAGTCTTTGGCCAGTCCCTATCATCACAATACTTACGGCCAAATGGGGAGGCAACTCAGAACTGACCACACTGAGGATTGCAAAGGGTGTCACTAAAAGGACTGACATTCTAAATCTTTTTTCAAAACATGTTTATTCGTACAACATTGAAAAGGTTTTTATATTATTTCACATGACCCGCATTGCGGTTATTTATGAGACAAAATGTCTTCCGAAACAGAGCCTTGTTCCTGTCAGCACAGGTTGACTAATTTAGTCACACTTTCCACCACATTATAACATATCTGCGAAGAGATTTCAGCAATTCCCATTCGAATTTCTTCTTAAAGGTTATCAATAGTTTGTGGATTGTTGTAATCCTTCACGTGACCCAAATGAATTCCGTTGATTGAGATTGCTTTCAACTTGCATTTTCCAATAAAAGTAATGTCCAATTACTCATTTACTCCAAATCCGCACCAAACTGCGGGTTTTCAGATCCGCCAAATTCGACAGTTTTGTCTGTTGACATCGCCGTAAAGATGGAAATTTGCTCCGTCGTTAAAGATGAAATTTGATCAACTTTTACCTTATTTAAAAGCTAAGATGCGAAAACCCAGCGGCCTACATGATCGACTGGTTTCATTGATCATGTCATTTGAAATTTGCAAAGCATGCAAATGCAAATCCTTTGTGAACATTCGTTGAAGGGAGTTTTTTGAAATTTCGATTTCTTGATTCCAACTATGGATTGAGGTTCAAGGATTTTGGGAAACACTTTTATTGAACGCGGCTCTGACTTCGATCGATCAGTACGAGTACGGCCACGGGATTGTCGGTCTTCAACTGTTCAACATAGCTCAAATTTATATAATAAATTTACAACCGCGTTGATAGAAGGAGCATTGTGGTGACCAGAAATGGAACAGTTGCCGCTATACATGATCCATTCGGATTGTTATTGTTTATAATTTCCAATTGCTGATTTACTTTGTCCGATTTGTCCATTCTTAAAATGTCTTTCTTTACTAATAATATTTAAACAAAAACTACTTTGGCATTACTGGATTGAAATAACAGCCGATTTAAAGTTACTGATTTTCGGCACTCTGTCATATTGGTTTTTTTGTAAAGTAAACCATTTATGTAAATGAAAGACATAAATTTCATTTTTTATTCGCTAAAACCAGTCCCTGAAGCATTTATTTAAATCAGAGGCAGTAATTTTCTTCAGTGCCGTTTATGAGAAATTTCAAATTCCATAAAGGTAATTGATTTTATTTTTTTCTCAAAAGACCATTTTTAAACTAAGGTGATCATTTCAACAAGTGATTTTCCTTTGTTTCGCGAATCACTTGTATTTTTGTTCAAGCGTGGTCAACTGAAAAGAATAATATCGTTTGATTTTGTTTGTCTTAATTCTCATTGGTTGATTTATTTTTGAATAGCTTCCCATATAGTTCTATTTTTTCTATTTTCTTTGCAGTAACATAAAAGGAGTTAATAGGTCTCACCGATTTGTTTTGATTAATATTATTTAATTATTCTTTTCTTGTACAGACGGCTTACGTTGCTCACAATATTGAAAAAACGCAATCCTGTAAACCACCAATACATTCAATCGAAAGTCAGCCCTTTGATGGCCAGAGTCTTTATCGTACGGAATATGTGAACAAAAACATCCCTATCTGTCCTGCTGCAAATCTCACCAATGATACGAGAACTATAAGTCCCGAGGGCTACTCGTGTACGGGAGAAGATGACAGTGGCCACATTCATTATGTTAGACAAACTGAGCGGGGCCAAATTCCGGTCATATTTAAAGCTTAGGACAATAAGAAATTCATGTAAGGAAGTGGTGGCATAATTTGTGTGACTTACGGTACTTACGAACTAAGAAAGGTCCCCTGGCTTAGCAATAAAATAAACATTCGTAGCATTCTTTACTCAGCTTCCCGAAAGTGGTGCGTTATTGGGCGCTAGAGCGATGTGATTCTGACTGAGACTTTATGTGAAAGTGGGAGTAAAATAAAGAAAATGGGGAACTTGTTCTTTGTCGTTTTTATTTATTCTCAATACATCACTTTAACCGAGTGATAATAAAATAATTGATGGATAACCTTTATTTAGTTTTTCTCTTTCTTCATTCTCATCTTTTTATCTTTTGACTCTTGAAAGGTTTCCTGTTCTCTACCAAGACCATTTTTCAACTTCAAAGTATTAATTTGATGTTCTCATTCACAAACCATTTCTTCACCACCTTTGTTTTAACAGGGTGCCTCATCAAAAATAATAAGTCAATAGAATAAGTTTAATTCCCCATCGTCACAAAGTTCAGACGTTTTTCCTTTACAATATTTAGCTAAGTTGCTGTTAGTGGTAGTTTCAGTATGCATAAACAACAAACTTCCAATGGTACCACAACTGACAAGCTTAGGTTAGTTTTTCACAGTTGAACGAGTGTACAGCCGATTGAGGTTGCTATTAGGAGGTCGACGTACATTACAAGCGTATGAATGGTAGGTCATTGTTGTGTCATCAACAAATATTACGGATTGTCACTAATCAACATTTCATTTGAGAACAAGGCTAAGTCTGAAAAGTATTAGTCTCATTCGTTACTTAAAACTTCAATAAGGTTAACTCTTCTGGCTCATTAGATATAATATTGATCTATGAAAACACTAAGTCTTCCAGCCAGAAGGGAATAAGCCTTTCTATTTAACACAGCCTTGTAAAAAGAAACATCCAGTCTAATGACCTTCTAAACTGGAAAAAGAATTGAATGCCGATCAGAAATGGGTAATACACTAATCACTCTCATAAATGAAGACAAAGATTTGCATAATGATTATTTATAATACAAAATGTTTACAAACCAGCGCGATTAGTAAATAGTTGCATTGATCAAATGATGATCAAAATGACAATGACTATTTACAATAGAATTCAATCTACAACAGGAAGAGTGCAGACACCCTTGAAGAGAGCTTAACGAATCAAGTGACGAGTTCAAAAAAATATGAGAAGCTTTATTTTTAAACAAAGGCAGAAATGGGAAATCATTTCCTCGTCTTTTCCAATTAAGTAATAAAATTCAATAAGATTTTTCAAATTAGAATTTAAAATAAATCTCTGATTGTTTAAAAAACATTTGTGATAAACTTCTTTTTTGTTCTTATTACTTATAAAAATTGGCTATATTTAATGAAAATTGGTCTTCTTTTCTTCTTTCTTTATACTTATTTTCCCCTCACACACTGAGCGTCAATCATTTTTTTATCGCTCTTTAATCTCTTAATTCAATGCTAAATTTATGCACCCTGTGTGCTTGTTGTGTGATAATAATTGTTGCGTTATGTTATATAATAGTTTTTATAAAATAATCTTATAAATTTCAGTAATTTAAAAATAATATTCTTCTTACTATTATTATTATTATTATTATTATTATTATTATTATTATTATTATTATTATTATTATTATTAATCTGCACCTGCATGATCCTAATGACAAATATTACATTTTATGGATTTTTTTGATGCCGTGAACTTTTATTATATTTAGAATTTGGATTTTTAAAGTCAGACTCCTATTGATTTTTAATATTTTATTATTTTTCCTTTATAATTATTATTTTGAGTTATCACGATATTTAAAAATGATTTAAATGATTAATTTAAAGAAATATTAGATTGTAAAATTTAATTACAATAAAATGCGTTGATCTGATGCAAAGTATAATGTTATAACAAATGGCCTGCTGATTTCATTGGCATTGTTTGATTGGTCGAACGAGTGTGACCTGACTAGATTACTCTTTCTTTTGGACACCACATGACAAGGTAAGTAAAAATGTGGATACAATGATTTGATCACCGATACACTATATTCAATATTATATTATTTTTTATAATAAATAATATTTTTATAATCTCTAATCTCTACTAAAGCTTAAGTTAGGAGTCATTTTCTTATCGTTTCCAACAAATATTGGATGAGGTTTATTAAAATAGAGTAAACGGGCTCAGACTCGACTGAATTTAATAATTGAAGTGAAATATTTTCTTGATTTTTAAAATATTTTATGAAATGATAATTGATATGTGAAAAACATGAAAAAAGAAAGATTCGATTGTGTCCTGTCGACAATTTGAAAGAAACCATAATTCAGAAACGTCGAGAACTCCTTACCCCAAATAAGTGTGTCTCATTTTGACAATGCAAAGTCACACAAAAGGTTAATGATCCGTCAATATATAATGCAGTTTTGAAAAGGAGCGCTAAACCAATCACACTTACCTGGCCTCGCGTCATCAGATATTTATTTACTTAGATGAGATAAGGACAGATCCGATATTGCTTCTGATTTTCAGAATTTCATTTACTTTTCTCTCGAAGTATATGGTTCATTCAGACGAGACGTTCAGATCGTACAATAGGTAATTTTTCGTCAATAAACACAAATCCATCTGGAAACGATGAATTTTTAAACTCAACAAAAGATGAGAAAAGTTCATCGAACCTAATTGGTTGTTTATAATAGACTGGTTTATGTTTTGCACATAGTTAAGGAAAAAATTGAATAAAAAAAATTGAATGAAAAATATTGGTCATGACTGGTAAACAACCTTCTCCAACCTAAGACAGGTTCCGAAATCATATTTTAAAATCTTTTTGACCACTTCAAGTCACTATTTCATTCAGCCACGTTCTAAATTCCAAACTCACTTTGTGGTTTCATTTTTGTCTTCAACTCATTTACAACAAATTTTAAAAAGGATGTGCAACCTTTCTGCCAAAAACATTGCGCAAAGAACACAGAATGCAAAGAACACACAACAAGAATCAGTTCATCAACAGATTTGATTATGACCTCGAATATTTTTATAGCAGAGTATTAACTGGTCATGAGACATAAATGTACCAATACGATCCGAGAGTAACATTCGGTCTAATCAAGGGTTACCAAAAAGATCAAACTCAAAGATCAACAATCAATGAAGAATGGTATGGCACCTATTTTTTGAATCTTAAGGAATACAGACTTTCTAGATGGAGAGTGGACAGGTACTGGTACGTACTACATATACGTTTTGCGAAAACTTCAAGCTGCAGAATAACGCCCAGGGAAAACATCGTCACATTTTTTTTTCATTATGATAATGCGTCAGCACATTTGTGCAAGCTGTCCTCTCACATCCACCACACAGTTCTGATTTGGCTCCATAGGGCTTTTTCTTGTTCCGAATTGAAAATAAAATATAAAGAGTATTCCCTGGAAAGAAAACTTTATTACGATGGAAAGGAGCTCTTTCATTATGCAAGATCCAATTAGGGTTACCAAAAACAAAAATCAATTGGTAGACGAACATGTTTGTCTAAAATTTGTATGTACCAGTCTGAGTCGCATCTCTCAGCAGTATTACGAAAACGTATCTACCGTGTTCCTGGTTAAAAGGATACTTCCCATAAAATAAGTAAGATATTTAAGGGAAGTAGTCGTAAAAAATTTCTCAAAATCTGTCGGTGTTTGTGTCATTTTGAATGGAAATTCTTGTTTCTTCTATAAAAGTTACATTGTCCCCAGACGATGCACCTTTATTGACAAATGCCTTGCAAAGTTAAGTCTCAGTCTTTCTTGTCCTTTTGTTAATAAAGAATTCAATCTTTCGAACCATTTCTTATTTCTCAGTTTTGACAGTTACCGATTTCCCAATTTTACTTTCAATAACGTTTTAACTGACTGAAGATGTACAATGGTGTTCTCGTATGTTCAGCAAAAAAGGCGAACTTCTCTTATTGTAAGTTTTGTTTCCTTCCACAATCTTTCATGTTACTTCTATTACTCTATCCACTTTGATATTACCCCAAGTGAAATCTGCAAAATTTCAGCAATCTTGCGATAGGCTATTGATTAATCTGCCTATCCTTTCGTGTAAAGCTGCCATACAATTTAACTTCAAAGAATGTGATATTATGGTGATTAAAAATAGATTTCTCTGATTTTTAAAACAACTTTTTCTGTTACGAATATTTTCATATTTATTAAAAACTTTAACAATGTTTACAAATGATTAGATTGGTATTATTACTTCACCACGGTTCTCCTTCACATATTCGTTAAATATTTTAAGGTTAAATTAAAGTTTCTAAATGCAGGTAAAGTTCGAAAGACAAGTTTGAAAGCAAGGGTGAAGATAAGGGTGAAGAGAAGAGCGAATAATCTTCAGGGTCATCTGTTGTGTAATATAAAGTAAATCAGCTGCCCACAATTTTCAACGGGTCGAATAAGTTTTGCTCAACACTTTAATATTTTCAATTATTATTATTATTATTGTGAATATTTTAAAAATAGATTTTATTCCTATATTGACCATTAATGATTTAATAATAATTTTCAGTGTTTTGAAATTGTGGAAAACTGATTTCAATTTAATATATTGATCAGCACTGCGAATTTAATAATAATTTTTTTAAAATGATTTTGTTTTGAAAATGGTACATACATAAAAGGGTCGCGTGAGTTTCAGAAATCTTTAGACACCGGATTAATAAAAGTCTTTGTCCCAAAAACCACAATTCGTAAATTAATTTTGGTAACCTTGTTGTCATTTACACACTACTTACACTGTAAACATTAAAGTCGTGGCCTTTGGTCCCGTTAAACATTTTACATACTAACATTTTAGTCACGCTTCTCAGCAATTTTAGATTGCTTCTTGTAAAGAACATCACTGAGAGTAGAAGTATCTCTTTGGATTCCGAAAGTTATTTCTTATTTGAAAAGTGATTTGATTCTTCAGTAATACCTTTCAAACCTTTCCTTCAATCAGAAAATTAAAGAACACACTTAGGAAAGTATGAAGCACAAAATTGAATTCTCAGTCTAATTTGAATCCGGTTTCGTACCCTTTTGGTAAACGTTTATGACACACATCCATTGTGCTTGCAAGCCTTTCTGATTCTTCGGAGTAACCAGACACTTTTTGTTTACTTATTTCTATCTGGACAAAAATCTTTAGGAGTTTCACGTTCTCTTATTTTGGTTTTTTTTAATTAATTTATTTAATTTAACAGTTTCGGTCTTAATTTCATTTTTACCCATTTTACAGCAGCAATTTTGCATTACCTCCATTCCCTGGTTTCATCTCTGCAACATTCGTGTGCCTTACAAACTGCATGTGTAATTGCCTCACGTTTCCGTGAAGAGACAAAAGAGAATAAAAACGGAAATTGATATTTCTCAGTGCGTAACACAATGAAATTTCCTACGTTTTCAGTAATGGTATTTCCGTTCTCCAAAGGAAGGCTGATGTTGCAGGGTTATGGTTACCCATGGAGACTCGTTCAATTTCTTCAATCTCTATGACAAGTAATTCTCACCATCCTATATAAGATAAGAACAAGTCGGATATTGTTATGGATTTTTAGGTACCACTCATTTCCGTTGCTCCTTCGTTTGGTTCTTCAGAGAAAATAATGAAGAAAATTGAAAAAAATCACGGAATGTAATTAATATTTTCTTAGCGTTATCGAACCAAAGATTGATACAATTAGGTTACATAACCTAACCTGCGAAAAAAGACATTCTTCTCAAGCCTGTGAGGACTGTCATTCAATACAAAAAGAGTTTATTTTATAATGCTTTTTTTCGTTTTTGAAGTTCTTATGAGAAAGAAGAAACTGCCTCACACGCCCTCTGTGGATGAGACTACATAATGGCCATGGTACCATGCGATATTCTAGTTAATTTGCTTTTGACATTTAGAAAAGAATGATAAATGCACGTTGAAAGGACAGGAAATTTTCAGGTCAAAACTTAATTCCTGATATACAATTGGACAACAGGAGGCTTAAAAGAGACCTAATTATTGAGGTCAAAGTCCCTTCGCACCAGAAGTCTCTATCAGAGGAAATGACGGAGCAAAGAAACAAAGATCCTGATTTTACTGGTCGAAGCCGAATCCGAACTTGGTCGGAGGGTCGTGAATCCAGTCAAACTACCAAACACTCGGGGCATTAGGATCTAAAATAGTAGAAATTAATATTAGGTTGTTACAAATGAAATTGCCGATCTTTTATGCATAGTTTTATTAAAAAAAATTGTTTGAGTTGTCTAATGTAATATATCCAATCGATGATTTTTAAACTCTCTATTATATAATTGTAACTGTCTATTTACATCTCTTATATTTTTTGAATCTCAGGAGCTGAAATTAAGTAATGGAGACTTGAATTTTGAGTAATTATGCTTCATGAATATGAACGCGGCCATAATGCAACAGAAGCAACACGAATTATTAACCAAGCATGGGGAGAAGGCTCGGTTTCGGAAAGCACTACTGGCTTTTGGTTCCAAAGATTTTCCGATGGTGATATAAGTATTGAAAATCAGGATCGCGATAGCCCCAATTCTAAGGTGAATGATGATCAATTGAAGCAGTTGGTTGAATCAAATACTCAAATTACAGTTTGAGAGACTGCAGAAGAGTTAAATATATCCTAAGCAAATGTTTCAAGTAAGCTGAAAGCAATTGAAAAAGTAAATGGATGGATAAATGGATGCCTCACCTTAATGAAATTCAAAAATTCAGAGATATCAAAATTGCTTTTATTTAATTCCAAGAAATAAATTTGAATCATTTTTATCGCGAATTATTGCATTCGATGAAAATGGATGTTATATGATAACCTTGAAAAAAGTGCACAATGGTTTTCAAAATGTTTTCATAATGTCAACTTCATTGAACGCTTGAAATTTGATTAGTATAACTAATACATTACATTGTATAAGTTTCAAAAGACTCGAACTGTTTTCAATGGAAATAGTTCTGCATTGATCGAGACAAATAATAATAAGGTGGCATGTCTGGAGAATATAAAGCGTGTAAAAATCGATCCCACACAAAGTCATTCAATATATTAAGACTCAGAGTCGACTCGTGTGGCCTTGGAAGATCTTTGTGAAATATCACCTGATTTCTATTGGACGAACTCTGTGCGCTTCTCTTTAAGATCTGCTTTCTGAATATCCAATTGTGCACAGAAACGTTGAGAATTTATTGTCAGAAGTTCTTTGTTAATTATTCCCGGTCAGTCCACCGAAGATATGAAATTTCATTCTTTTTGTGTGGTTCCTATGTTGTTGGACTGTTAATGTTTTCTCAGAGTTATTAAAAATCGTTTTAAGGAATACTTTAGTAAAAAGAAAAAACGGCAGGAGGAAAGATAAAAACATGTTTCACAAGAGTTTTGTGATTAATCCCAAATTGGGGAAATAATAAAATGAATAAAAAAATTATCATAATAATTAATAATAATAAATAAACAATCATAATAATAATAATAATATATAATAATAATTATTATAATTATAATTGATAGTAATAATATCAATATCAAAAGACAAATTAATTGCGAATAATAACACGAGCAATAAAACAATTTCTGACAGGAAAACTTTCCCATTTAAGTAATCCAGTTAAGTCCCTTTTCCCCCTTAATGGGCCTTATTATTTTAATCATGGCCTAATGGACCTTTGCCGTTTTGCCTCAAAGGACACTTGTCATTAATCGATGCACTAATGGGCTCCTTCATTTTTGACATTAGAGAGGCTTAACTTTCCGTCAGTGCACTAATGGGTTTTCTTCATGCTTGCCTGCTCTAGAGAGGCGTGGTGGACTGGCTGGCGAGGGCGGTTAGTTGAAGCTTTGAATCCATTACGTTTTCGGTTGACTGATTTTCAGGCAGCATTAGCCACTGTTGGGATTGGCGAATGAAGTGGCGCTGGGAGCCGTGTTAAAGAAACTCAAAGCTGTCTGGCTTAGTGGCCTGTCAGTAAACATAATAATAAATGTCGGGAGTGATTTGCAGCTTATTGATGGGAGGACACTATTGACTAATTATTCCATTTAGGTGAGAAGGTGACTTTTAATTTTGTTTCACTGTTATTGACTTAAAGGGTAACCGATTGGTTGATTGATTTTTCGGTACGTTGAAAAGAATAAAGATTTCATACAGTGATTAACAATTTCCCATTGATAAAATGATCTTTTAATCCCAGGTTTTTCTTTAGATTTGAGAAGGAGATTCAGGTGAGATGTAAATTGTTAGTGATCGACAGAGATCACAGCGGGCCCGGGGGATCTTTGATGGAAACTTTTTTTGAACGATTACCAAGAACTACATTTCCATTGCATTGGTGTTCATTTCAGTCATCTGCGTCATATTGGTTTGAATTCCAAGTTCCATTTTCATGCCATTACTGCATTCGAAAATTTAAGAATCAGCTGGTAGACCGAGAAATTCATGGACCTGTCTTGTTGTTCAGCATTTCGAAAATTAGGATTAGCATCAGAGCGAAGAAAGACTTTATTTGGTTTCGGTTTAGAACTGTTCATTGTTCTGCGTTGCGCAGACAACCACTGGATCTTTGGAGTCAGATCGAGCGCAAGATTTGGTTAACATTTTCCACTTTTAAACTTGTTCTGTTGTGAATTATCAAAAAGCTTCTTTAAGAAAAGAAAATTGTTTTTGTTCTGAAGACATAAGGCACAACAAGTCGTGGGTATTTAGGGGTTGATATGACTACAGCAATTTGAGTTTTAACGTTATTCTTTATCAGAACACACTTAGCCTAAGAGCTCCTGTGTAAAATGAGGACAATGATGCACGTGAAGAGACCAGGTGAGGAAACAGTACCAAATGTGTCACTTACCTGATACCGGCGCTGGGGAATGGCTCTAGCTTATCCAATAGAAGAATGTGAACTTTCTTCATCTGCAGAAAGAATAAGAGGGAAATGTTTTGTCTCAAATTCAAAAATTTTGGTACGTTAAAGACCAGGATGAACATCGTTTTCCTAATTATCTTAGCAAAACCCTTATTCTCGTGGACAGGTAAGATGTACTACAATTTGCTGATACTTAAGTTTATTCTCACCTTATTTGAGACTCGTTGATTTCAAGAAACAGGATGACCAACTCAAAGAATTCGGTCCACAAGTACTACCATCCAAAAGCTGTCGATGGCAATACTGATGGGAGAATGTCGAATAGTTTGTTCTCTTTTGTTTAATGTTTTTGTTTATCAAGAAGATTTTTCAAGTGTCCTGCTACCACAGCCGGTGTAAGGATATGGAAAAGTGGTGGTTGGTAGTTCTGGACGCAGTTTCTGTCATAACTAAAATCAAACTGTATGACAGGACGGATTGCTGCCGTAAGACTAACGTTTTAATTTTCACAGGGATGCACTTAATGTAAAGAAAACATACAATCTTTTTATTAGGACAGAGAACTAGCAAGCTGACCTTTCTGGCCTCTTATGAAAGAGCATTGAATTTCTCTATGTCGAAGATATTTTACAAGATTCACTACTATCTGGGTCCTCTTCCGGCTTCGAAGACCAATATTGAATTTGCATTTACCCGACTGGCAAAGATTCATTATTTTCTTGATAATTTATTTCCGAAACTTCAGGTAGCCAGGACCATCGTCGTAACGAAAGCTTTTGAGGACGAGGCAATCCAGCTTTGCGAAATTGAGATATATGGGCATAATTTCACCAAGGCAGATTGTGCACAGTGTAAGCATATTTTGCTGGCGGCCTAGCCAAATCATATTTGAAACTTTCTACCTTTGCAGATCGCAAACACGGAGTCTATCAACCCTATGAAAATGTCGAGCATTTCCAACTGTTCAGTGTCAGCTCAACTTCCTGTGCTCTCCTCTGCCTCCGTTTCGAAAGATGCATATCCTTTTCCGTCAATGTGGATCTTTGCCTTCTCTTTGATCACAATGGAGGAATGTTTGTCCTAACAATTGGGAAGTGTTAGAGATGTCATCTAACCTAATGTGACCAAAGAAGTTGCTTTTCTTCTTATCGTTGACATTTACTTGCATTTCAAACTGTGACTTGGTTGCGTTTCCTTAAATACATCAAGTCTCAATTCTGTCCCATGGCTTCTTAAAATTTCCTAGAGGGCCATGATCCCCGAGTCACGACTCCCCAAGAGAATTGTAAGATCAATTTCATTAAAAGTTAATAAGAATCAAAGCTCTCTCACAGTTAAGAGCCGAGCACCAATTTTACCAATCAGGAATGATAAGTGGACAATCATTTAATAATTTTCTCTCTTATTTTTAACATTATTATTAACCTTATTGTTGGGTTACCAAGAGCACTGGCCGAAAAGATTAAGGTAAGGGATGATGAATATATGGTAAAGACGAATCCCGGGGTCTGAGAATGATAATAGTAAAGTAAAAGATTTATAAAATAAGAATAATAAAGTTTCCAATCTTTCAACTGGTTGTTAGAGGTTCGTATATAAAGGGAGGAGATCCCTGTAGACGTCTCCGGAGAATAAAATTATTGTATCTCAAGATTTGTGCATTGCAATGCGGTGTTAGAAAAAGTTACTGAGGAAATTTGCGAGCAAGACAAAATGTCAAATGTTGTGTGAGAAAGCGTTAGAACTTTCGAAGTCATTCGTTGTTATGCTGAAACAACATCCTTCTTCTTTTGCTAAAGGAGCTCCACCATTCCAGAGAGATCGTTTGGCTGCCTGACAGCCCGGGGGGGGGATGACCTTGTTGGAACGTCGGGATGTCATTATTTCGTTAATCTCATTGTTGTCCCTTTCATTTTCCTTCAATTATCTCAATTGATTAATAACATTACTTGGATCATTATGTCGATTGTGTTCGTCATTCGTCAATAATTCCAATTTGACATTCCGCACTGACAGTTTATTGACATTTGTTCTGGTCGACAGTTTACCGATTGTGGAAAATGGTAAGCCAAAGATATCAAATGCTGATACTGATCGAAATCGATTTTACATTTCGCCTGGTTTCTTTAATATTCGGTTATATACTTTTGTAAAACTGATTCAAAATTTGATTTTTGTTTTGACTCATCGATTTTGCATTGGCTGCACACCACAGTCAAACACGCTTAACGCCAAACTCAAGAGACTGTCGCTATTTTGTAGCGTTATCTTTTTTAAGAGTTAAATGTGTTCATCTGTATGCACGCATATCAAAGGTAATTGTCTTTGAGAAAGAAACTTTTGTGCTTGAACTGATTACTAGACCCACTAAACGTAACGAGCTCGACTCGAGTTCGGTTGTTAAGATTAACTTTGGTTCAGCTTATTGCTGGTTATCGTTATCATTGTTCACTTTTGTCCAGCAGACCTAAATGAATTACAAATAAATAAGTATCACTGATACTCTTCCTCATTGAACGATTGGATTGGTCAACTCAGCTTGTTTTTCAGAAGTAATTCTAAAACAGAGCTCATTAACCCCGTTTTTACACTTACAATTCTCAGGAAGTATAGAGCAAGACTATTTGGTGGGCGGACATTTTGTAAATCTACATTGATGTTGTAAAATCGAGCGTTGAGTTTGTTTCTTGACACTCTGCATGAAGTACCGTGTTAGTTTTTTTAAAAATTCGTTCATGTTAATTTTCCTTTGACAAAGTTTCTCGGAGATCGGATGGTGGTAGAGTTCTCATTGTGTGGCGGCAGTTTTACACTGAAGCGTGTTGAAAGCACGATCAAAGGACGCGCTCTTCTAAAATTACTTTTAACAGTCAGTATAGTCTCGTTTCGTTTCGTTGTTCAATCAATAACGTTCGTTGACTACAGCTGTATAATCAATATGTTTAATGACAAATCAGGGAGTGTTTTGAAGAAAATGGCGACACTCGTTAAAGGCAGCACTGCCAACAGGTCAAATCACAATTTTCAAACCCTAAAAAGTTCTACCTTTCCAAATTGAGTATTGCCGTCAATAGACAAACAGGAGCTCCGAAACATTAATTGACTTGATTAAAGTAACTACTAAGCTTTATCTTCAAGTCCTTAAGTCGGTTTAGGTCGTTTCTGGACGAATATTCCTCTGTTCTCCTATCCTATATGTTTCCTGCTATGCTTTGAGAGGTTTAACTTCATGATAGATGACGCAAGAAAATAGGAGAAGGAACCTCCTCTTCTAAAATTAACAACACTTCATCGTCTTAGAGGTCGTCTGCGAGATTCAAACTGTTCTTCCAAACACTACTTCGACTAATTTCCCTTATCAAACTTTTTCTCCCGCGTCCATCCATGTCGCTTCCTTGTAAAGATACTTCTCTACATCCATTCATGTTGCAACACAAAATTACCTTAGATCGGTTCTTTAATTAGCAATTATAATGATATTAAAAATTAATTTCACTGCCTGATAACCTAAAGGTACTCTTCGCACCCTTGACACTTACTTGTAAGATGATAAAGTGAAAGCATTTGAAAAGTTTGCACATTTTCAAAGGAGACCAACCTCTAAGAGGTCGGTAAGGGTCAGTGGTAGACCCCCAAAACAAATCAGACCCAGCCAATATTTATTGATATAAAAATCGTGATCAGAAAAATAAAATGTGAAGTGGACGAACGGTCAGTGGAACAGCAAGATAAAGCCGGTTCACCTTGAATTCATAGAATCCACGAACTGGGGCTGGAACAGGTCCAGCTCGACATCGATCAGGTGCTGCAGCCTGCGAAAGTAGACGGGAAAGATCTCGCAGTTGTTGTGGTCGGCCCCATCAATGAAGAGCGGCTCCAGGAGGAACTCTAAGGAAATGTGCTTGAATAGGGCATAGCTGTGCTCCACGGGCGTTATGTCGTCGTCCACGCCGTGGATCAGCAGCACGGGGCATTTGATCTTTTTCGCTCTTTGGACGCTGATTAAAATAAAAAATCATTTTCGCTGTGAAAGATATTTGTATTGATTAAACAAAAAATTGAACATCCTCCGATGTCGGTGAAAAAAGTAAGGAAACAGAAACAAAGGTGGGTAAGATAAATGACCCCTTGAAAGTCATCTCAAAATGCTCCATAACGATCTTCCATCCAAACAAAATAAACCACAGAAGAACTGTTGAACCTCTTCTTTCACTAAAGATGGTGGACCTCTTCAAAGACCTCTAAAATAATTCAGGTCAAGAGAACCCTAGTCCGTCTTGATCAATGATATTTACATCGCCTTCATCATTCCTTCTCATCACTCAATCATATTTAAAACTAATTCATTATTATTAGTATTACAGGATTTGACCTCACATTTCAAATTTTTAACATTCAATTATATTTTTTCTCAAAAATTTTTCATTTGTAACTCTGTGAGATCGGCCGTGTTGGCATCTCACAGATACATTAAAACCAAAAAAAGTGATTCTCATCAATAATTGATAATATATGAAGGAAAGCATTGGAATATTTTCGGGGTCACCTAAAGATTGTGATCATTTATCCATGTAGATGGTATTAAGGTCATTCTTTTCATCGTGTAGTGGAATGATTTAGTATTTCTGTGAATTTTCATAATGCTGACGTCAGCAGTGAAATCATTCTTCAATTTTTGGCGAATGCTATCCAAAGTTATTGAACAATCTGTACACATGTACTTATGTATCGATTTCACATAATTATTCTCTTTCTTAAACCCTCTTAAATTTCGAGTGATTCTGCTTTCAGAAATATATCTAAAATGCTATTATATACATGTAAAAGTAAAAGCATGGATAAAAGTATTACCTTTATAATTGACAAGATCGAAGGTATATTTACGCGCATTCATTCTGCGAATTACTTTTTTGAATGCCCATTATCATAGGCCTCTTCTTCGCATTTCCTTTCTTATCATTTTTGTGTTTTGAATTTGCGTTTGTATTTGTATAAACAAATACAGTGCTGAAAAAAAGTCATGTCCACATCCAAATAATAATAGAATACTTAATATTTATTTATTTTTATACAAAAATATTCAAGCACATTTAATATTAGTATACATTAAAACTGAATTTCACATGCACCGTCAATATTTTGTTTTCAAACCTTTGGATGCAATAACTGCACGTACACGCCGTGGCATAGACTTCACCAAGTTACCGGTTTCCTCTAGAGTGGTGAGCCAGAAAGCATTATTTAACAAATTAAATAGTTACTCTAGACTGTTTGGTTTTTTTTGTACCTTCCTAAAGAAAATGTTCCACAGGCGCGCTCAATGGGATTTAAGCCTGGGGTTTGATTTGGCCAATCTATACCTTCCACATATGTGCGAGCAAGAAAGTCAGTAACCAGTTTGGAGCATTGTCGTGCTGAAAGATAAATGCTTTATTACAACCAAATAACTCTCTTCTCAATGGCTGATTCATAATCTCAGTTCAGTTGAAGAGACGACCAACTCTGGCCAAGCACTTGCAATCCCACGCCATGAATGAGCCTCCTCAAAATTTTACTGTTGGTTTGATATATACTGGAACGTATTTTTCATTTTTTCTTCTTCGTTCATAGATGCATTTACCTCCACAAAATAAATTGAACGAGCTCTCATAACTCCAAAGAATGAGCTTCCATTGGTCTACCGTCCATGACAAGTGGTCGAGAGCGAAAGCTAACCACACAGCTACGCAATTCATACTTACGGAGAATATTTCTCAAGATTGTTGCTGTTACAGAATCCTTTTCATTTTTAGTTCAGCGGATCTTAGACACCGATTTTTGAGACTTGTGCGGATTAAGGAAAGTTCATTAATCGAATATTTTATTGGTCTAACCAGTTCTAACTTTGCCCTTCACAGTACCTGTTTCACGTACTTTCCTCAAAATTCTAGTGAATATTCTGACAGCATCTTTGCGTTTTTTCGCAATTTGACGATAGCTTATTCCATCACCATCACTTTTGTACTTTCATCAATAGTTAATTTATGTGATTAATTTATTATATGTCATTTATTAGAAAATCTAAAATAGTCTAGTTCAGACAAAGTCTTTATCGATTTTTTATAAAAATAATCATTAATCATAAAAAACTAATGATATATATGTAATATTTGGGTGTGAACATGACTTTTTTTTCAGCAGTATATATTGGGTTGAGTAAAAAGTCTTCGTATTTTTGCATTGAATCTAAAAATCAAAATATTTCAAGTTAAATTAATTTAAAATTTGATAATTATATATTTGTTATAATAATCAAACTAGCGCGCTCATTAAAAGTAAGTAATTTTT
>JBBMKC010272027.1:0-19586 GCA_037834085.1 Bipalium vagum | reverse complement strand
CAACTGATCAAGAAAATAAAGTATTTGTGGCACAACAACAATAATATTCAGCAGACAGCCATAAATTCCGTCAAAAGAATGCAATCAAGAGTGCAGCAACTTCTTCAAAATAAGGGCATGTGGACCAAATATTAACATTTTTTGTGCATGGTCATATGTAGTATATATTTTTTAGTGTTTTCCATTTTAATAAATTATTATTTTTGCATTTAATAATGAATTACGTAAAAAAATATTTTAGAAATTGAATTTACGACTAAAACACGAAACTTTTGTTTGAGTCTATTTCAATGGCCAGGTACTGTAATTTCCATGTTAAAAATCAATTTTCTATAAAAACTGTAACAGAGAAAATGAATATAAGATAGATAGAATTGTCAATTTTGGAACATCAAATAGACATATTGTTTTTGGTTGGTATAATTCCTATAGGAATTATTTTATGCTTGATGAAATAAAAAAAATAATACTCCTGTTCATAATGGAAAATATGGTGGTATAGATTTAATATTTTTACGATATAAAGATTATTATTTTTATTATTATTAGGAAAAAATATACAGTTCTGTTTGCGAATTAGCAGGTAATAATATTTTTAATTTTTAATTTAGTACACTTGGAGAAATAAGAATTTATGAAATTATACTTTTTACAAGATTTATAGATGAAATAAAAATGAGATTGAAAGTTTTATGAAAAGATGTTATTCAAATATAAAATATGATGTCGAATTTTAATGTGTTTCCTTTCATATTTTTCTTTAAAAATGAGTATTGAAATGGACACTGAAAATTTTTTTGAGAAACAAAACGAAGCTTTTAAAAATCTTTGATTTTTTCAAATGCTCCAATTTATGCAAAAATTTTACAAAATGAGAACTTTGAAAACTTTTCCGATATATTCTCTAATCAATTAATTAATCAATTGGAAAAATAAAAATAAAAAATTTTATGAATGAGAAAAAGATTTACTAACAATATTTACTAAGTCATTATAAAAAGTTAAAAAATAAATAGATTCATATTTAAAATTTGGATGTATTTTTATTGGAGGTGTTTTAGGAATTGGAACTGCTATTATGACAGGAATACCAACAATTGGAACTAGTTTATTAATATATGTTCCTATTACAACATCAATTTTTGGAGCTGTAAATTTATTGATTTGGAGAAACAATTAGTTTATGTATTACTTCTAAAAAGAAAAAGATATATAGAGAAATTTATGAATCAATAGAATCATAAATTAGTAAACTTTATATAATATCAATTAAAATCTTATCAATTAAAATATTATCTAATGAAAACATTAAAAAAGTAAAAATAATAATTGTAGAATGTAAAGAAAATTTTTAAAAAATAAAAGAAAGAAAATTTTTAGAAAAAATAAATAAAGAAGCTAAAAGAGTTGAAAAATGAAATTAAGAAAGAGTAGAGAGAAAACATGCGAGCATCGTTCTTGGATAAATAGAAATCATATATAAAATTTTACTTACCTAAAAATAATTATTAAATCACTCATTCAAAAATTTTATTTTTAAAAAATACAAACGAAGTTCTCAAAACCTATAGTCTTAAATGAACGCAAATGAAAATTCTAATGATATTAAAAAAAGAATTGAACAATTAGAAAATTTAATACCAGTAATAAATAAAATTAAAAATAATCAATTAAATCAAAAGAAAGAAGAAAGAGGATTACAACGAGACTTAAAAATATTTCATAAACCTGTTACTGAGAAATTAGATAAAAACCATTAGATTCAAAAATAAATAACAATAAAGATTCTAATATTAAAACCTTATAACAACAACGCATAATTACTTGATTTCAAAAGGTAATCTACCATCACTACATTTTAAATTAGAAGAAAATCTACCTCCTTGCTGAAAACCAATAATTGATGGAAAAATAATGAAAATATATTTAAAAAATTTTTCAATTATAGTTGGGGAAGATGAAAATTAATTTAAAAATAATGAGACACAACGGGAATGTGTTAACAAATGGTCTTAGAAAATTGATTGAAGGTAAATCTAATGAAGATTATAATCTTAAAGAAATTGAAAACTATTTATCTATTATTAAATCTATTCCTGGAAGTTCAAATGCAACACATGTTAAAGCAATTAAAGTAAAGTACAAAGTAAAATACCAATAAAAGCAGAAGGTGAAGGTTTTCAGATTTAGAAACTTGATCAGTTTATAATTTTAAGAAAATATTTATCTGCTAAGAAAGCTGATCATGATAATCTTGATTATTTGATTTTAAAAATATTAAATAAATTTAAAAAACAAAATAAGATAACAGATAAAACGCAGAAAAGCTGCTTAAGATGTATAACCTCAAGTTTTGATAAAATACGAATACATTTATTAAACGTCTGAAATTAAAACATTTACCTTGCTTGATAATAAGAATTTGTTATGAAATTAAATCTTGACATATTAATAAAACAATCAATATTTTGATTAATTTCATCTAAAACACGAATTAAATTAACTTTAAAATTTATTTAAAGTTTTATTATTATTTATTATTATTATTATTTTATTTATTAATTAATGTATAATTTGATATGTTAAATTATTATTATCAAAAAGTGTATTAAAATATTTTATGTTATCTATAGCTTTTCATTCATCAATATTTATATTTGAATTCGCCATTTTTTTGAAAAGAAATTTGACTTTTTATCCTTATTTTTCTACTTTTTATATTTATTTTAAACTTTTTTTTCTTCTTAGTTTTACATAAGAAAGTAGTATAAAAAGTATTGAATTTCTTTTTATTTTTTAAACTATTTTTATTCATTTATTTTCTTTTTCTTTTTACATTAAAAATAGTATAAAAAGCATATATAAAAAGTTTACTAAAAAACATGTAAAAAAATAATAATTTTTTACTTATTTTTTTACACTTTTTTTATTTTTTATGACAAACCGTGTATTATCGTTTACGTACTCTTTTTGCTTAAAAAATAAAAAAATAAAATCTCAAAAATATAGAGAAACCGGATCTTTTACCCTGTTCCCCCCCCAAAAAAATTAAATTAAACCAATATATAATAAGATAATAAAACAATAAAATATCAATAATTAAACTTGTATTAGATTTAACCGATTGTTCCAATTATCATTGAAAACATTATCCTTCCACATCCATTCTTTCAGATACAAACCGATATTATCTCCTAATATACTTTTTAAAATTTTAATTCGGTATTTAACTTTAGCCCAATAGGATTCTATTGCTTGTGTATTTGCATGTGTTTTTGGATATACAAAATATAATGAATGGTTGACTTTCAAATGAGGAAATCCAATTTTTTCAGTATCATTATAAGCTTTCCACTGATCATTTATAATAATTGTACTCCTTCGGCATACACTTTTAACTATTGGTAAGAGAGTTTCTGTTTTTTTATTTTTAACTACCTCCAGATATATATAATACTATATATATATAACTGCCTGCAATTCCAAATACCCCACGTGGAGAAAAGAGGTAAAAGATTCAACAAACCTCCTGAAAGAAATTCGCCACTCCTCCCCTCTCCTACAAACAAATTCTAAAAAATGTAGGTCCAACGGTAATACACGTTGTGATGAGTTATCATTTATGTAACTCGTTTTTATATTATTCACTCTTATTACAGAATTTACTTTCATAATAATTATTCATGAAAATTAATTTAAAAACAAATTCAACACCACAAAAATAAGGTATTAGGGTTTTGAAATTGAAAGTTTGTTTTTTCATAAAATTTTAATTTTTTTATGCAATTAACAAAATGAAGTCAATCAGGTACATATTCTCCATTTTTATCTACAAGCTCTTTGCCACGTTTGATCCCCGTTAAACTCGTACAGCATACAGTAACGAATATGAGCATCATTTGGGAATTTTTCATTAATTTAAAAAACTTTGAATAAGTTTAATACGACACTTTTTTATGTATTGTTTATACTTGAAATCGATCTTTGATTTTAAATGGAATTAAAAATTTTTGTTGATTATTATGGTCAATATAAACTATATAAACGATAATATTTTAAAAATGTTTATATTATACAGGATTGGACAGGCTATTCTAAACGGTCAATCAATTTTTAGTATTTTATGTGAATATATGCCAATGTATGTGAGTATTTAAACTGATTTTTATTTTTTTATTTTTATATTGTGCATAATTTTAATTTTAATTTATTAATTATAATTAATATTTTTTATTTACTTGAATTCTGATATCTAATGCCACAATATATTAATTTATTAAGAATGGAAAATTTTTAAAAATATTATTGTTTTAAAGAGACTGAACAAAATATTGTTCAAACTATGACTGATTTTGTTGATATTACTGATATAACAACTTACAAATGTTTATTTCATATAGGATTGGACAGGCCATTCTAAACGGTCAATCAATTTTTAGATTTAGACATTTTATTTTAAAATTAACAACTAAAATTTAACAACTCAAAATATATCTAGTATGATTGTTTTTGTATTTACATGACAATTGAATCTTTTTACAGATCACAGTTCCATAAGAAACCAGGAAATTAATTGTTCAGTCATTTTTTAATGGGCACACAAGTATAAAGAATTAAAGTCGAACCTAAAGATTCAAATCTTAGGCTAATGTCTCTTTAACCCTATTCCCTCTTCTTAAACCTCATTGAAAACCTCTTCTCTAAATTGGAGAATATAATTCATCCTGGTCGATCAAAGCATGAATCGGAATTTGAACTGTATTTGAACGTCTAAGGATTTCCGAATGATGTCTATCCAATATTTATATATATCCATTGTTGAAGCTTTTAAATCATCACTTCATTGCGTTGTACTGAACGTATTTCTTCAGCTGTAGCCTTGACATTGAGACACTTTTCAAAGGTATCTTGAAATGATTCGAATTGATATTTTTTCGTCCCCCATAATATAGGAAAAAATACAAAATAATAATAAATATAATTTATTACAAATGAAATTGTATTCTTCAATAAAAGCATTTTATATCGATATATTAAAATGTATTGATTTATTGATTTATTATCCATTTAACATATTTTAACTAAGACATAGATATCATTATGGGAAAAATTTTTGATACACCCCAGGAATGTTTAGTATTACCACCAATATTGGAAGGTTTATTTATACAGTAAAAAAAATTAGAGCGAAATCTAAAAACAGTTTGAGAAGGATCGATCAATAATAAATTACTTTTTTTCAACACTATCAATATTAAGTATTAATGAAATGTTCCACCCCCCCACTGTCGAGCAGAGAGGATGAAGAAATGATCAAAACAATAAAATGGGAAAAGCTATCACATTTGTATTGAGGAAATGTCGTAAAAGACGTCATAAAAACGTCGAATGATTCGAGAGAGTTCAAAGAAGTCAGTCGAGAATTCCTTAATTAACGATATTCTTTTTTGATCATTGTTTAAACAAGTCGTTTCCTTGGTAACCAAAATCTGATTTTTATATTTTCCTTTCAAATTCCAAATTGGTCAATGGCAATGTTGTCAATTGTTTTCAAAATGTGGCGTTGGTGTTTGCAGTCTTAATTTTTCATTTAGCGCAGTCAACACAGACGCATCAAATGATAGACGATCATAAATCTTAAGGGGTCGTCACATCAGACAATTGTTGTAATAAATTTCTAAAAATAATATTTTCTTAAATAAAAATATTCGATTTTTAGCCTTTAGTTTCCCATTATTGACATCAAAATTTTTGCATTTATATTTTTTATTAAAATAAAATAAAATTTAGAATTTTAATAAAATTATTATTATTGTTATTATTATTATAAACATTGCAATCAGACCAATAGGATTTTAATTTTAAAATTTTATTTATAATTTAATGTCTTATTAATAATAATAATATTATTATTATTTTTATATATACTATAAGGAGTGGTTAGAAAAATTAGTTTGGATGAACTTTTTAAAATAAGGATCTTACACTTGAATTAACGATTATTAAATTTTTTTATTTAAAATTTTTATAAGTTACAGTTTTTTATGGTTATTAAATATTTTTAGTCGAAATTTTAATGTATAAATTGTAAATACAAAAAAGGCATTTAAATCTTGATAAGCTTTTGTAAGATAAATAATTTAAATAATATAAAATAATAGTGTGGATCATTTTTAAAAATGTTTGCTTAAATAATCGGTATTATTTTGCTTTGGTCTTATCTTATTATTATTACAAATGACAGGATAATAAGTTATACTATTCTATAATATTTTATATTATAAGTGTCTAGGTGGTTTCTCTAAACAGTTACAAGGGGCTCACTTTGGGTTCACTAACTCCCTCGATGGTAGTGTAAATAATTAAAGGAATCACGAATAAATAAAGCGATTAACAAAATAAGGTATTTTTGTTGACACAAATGCAAGATTGGATCTTTAATACGCAATCAATATTAACAAATACAAACAATAATTATTTAATTAATAAAATACCTTCTTGACTTTATGATAGCCGAAGAAGTCCAGTTAACAAAAATGCGTATTCTGTCGCCTAGAGCAAAGTAGAATCGAATGAGCAAGAAAGCAATAAAAAGGAATATAAGAAAATATTAAAAAGTTTGTGATGAGAAGAATTTACTTCGATCACTAAATAAACGTTAATTAATTATTTATTTTATTTAACTCTATCGGTTAAACACTTGGAATTAATACAAATTTCTTACCTTTATTATTACCAGCTTGCTTAAAACAACTTTTATTCGATTAACTATCAGGGTATTCTAAGAGTTGTTAAGAGCATTTTGAAAGTGAAAACCAAGAGTTTACTTACTCCTGTCTTACATTGCCTTTTCATGCTCATTAAATGAAAAATTATTCAAATGTTTTAATTATTTATTTCGAGAGCTGTCAATACTCTCCATCGGCTCCTGAGGTTTCTTTAGGTCATCAGCTTTTTCTTCGAGATTTTTGGGGGTTCAGTATAACAATAATAGTTAAATAATTAATAAATATAATAATAATTTAATAAATAATACTTTAATAATAAAAATAGTTTAATAATAAATAGTTAAAAATAAAAATTAAATAATAATAAAAATAAAAATAATAGTTTAATAATTTCAAATATATAATTAGAACTTAAGCGTATTTTAAAATCTATAAAGATATATTGAGTTCCGATGGTTTGACAAAATTTATTTGTATATTCAGGACATTGATGCTAGAAGATAAACCATAAAAAATACACTTAAATCAATAAATCAATAGAAGGTAATATGTATCAAAGCTATCTTCTTTAAGTCGACTGAACTTGTAATCGCTGGGTGAAATTGAAGGATCATAATTATCACAAGATTCAGAAAGCCTCCGACAAAGAAAAGTGTCTTTGAATGGAACCAATAAAATTGGACATGTTCACTGCTGAAGTACAATATTTCTTCGATTTCTTTAAGTTACTTACAGTTCATTAATATCAAGTAGAGGTGCTTTCTAAATTATAAGGAGGCTTATCGAGTCACTGGAATTTTTTATTTTAAAATCTTATTTGTTGGGTTCGCCAAAGACACGGCTCGGGAAGACCAAAGGGAGTATATAATAACACTGGTCTGCATTTGAAAACTTTTTTTATGCGGTTTGAACTTTTTAAGCAGATTCTATAGGGAAATTTAGCGCTGATTTCAAATCAGTAATTCGTTTGTTTTATTCACGTCTAGTTTTTATGATACAACAATTTGAAATTGTTATATATTATTACATAAAAAACACTATGATTATATGTGCAATACTGTTTATAATTGTCAAAAGATCTGCAAAGCAACAATAATAATTTATTATAGATTACACGGTGGAAGAAAGGGCTTTTTCAACGACTTTCGATTGCGTTGTGCAGCAGAATCTTCTCGTTTGAGGCACCAACAATAGTCGACAAGCATGTTCACATCCCAGCGGCCCTGATACCTTTCTTCCATAACACTAATGTCTTGATGAAATCGCTCTCCTTGTTCCTAGATCACCACATATCATCCAGTTGTGATTTTCCTACTTTAAATTACGTGGAAGAAGCTTCATATTTCCATAGTTTTCCGACATTTTCATCGAGTGGCCCACCGAAACAAAGGAAACTTTGTTACCATTATAGAGTAGTACAGCTTTCAGATTTCTGGATGAAGAGGCGATGAATAGGTGCCATTCTAAAGGGTTGTATGTAAAATCCCTAGCTGCTATAAGGCCGCTTATATCATTGCAGTAAATTATCGATACTTCTTTATGCAGTGTGAAGTATTTACGAAATTCTTCTTCACAATTACGGTACCAGGAGAATGTCACTGATGGATGTAATAGATGATTTTCCTTCAGCCGAGATCCCAACAGCTGAGCAGATTCCTTGGACAAGCATAGATCTCTTATTAAGTCGTTCAACTCAGCTTGGTTAAAGGGTATGGGTTCAGTTGTGGCAGCTGTTGGCTCATATGTTGCATATTTATCCATAAAATCTATATATTCACATAAATCATACGAAGAATCTTTATGATGGAGTGTATTTGGAATTGGAACTTCTGGTCCAAGAGGAACCGGTTTCAACGCAGATGGAACATTGGTCATTCTTCAAGTGTACAAAAACTCTTACACAAGGAGCCGCGGAGAAAAATGAGAGAGATAAGAAAACAAAGAGAATTGTTGTAAATTTTTAGAATACAAAAATTTATTCAGAGAGTCCCGTGGAGTTTTGGAATCCATAGACAAATATCCAGGGTCCAGTGAATGATTCGGGGATCCATTGATCGCTCTGGGTGAGAATATCGTTGATTTGTTATTTTTCTTTGTGTTTTGCATTAAATTTTACATTTTGTCAATTAAAGTTTTTATTTTCCTTCATAATTCACACAGTGGTTAGATACGGTAATTTTTTTATCTACTATGTTCATTTAGTTTCGTCGTTTCTTTTTCGATTTCAGTTATTGACTTTTGAAATAAATGTTTACTGCTATTATTTTGATTCATACAATGAAGTTAAATTTAGTTATTCTGATTCTCAAATGTAAGAACACGTTAATAACTTTTAGTGATGATTCAGTAAATTGGGAGCTTAAAGTTACACATTTTATAAAGGTAACAAATTTCAATTTATAATGTAGCGGTTTATTAATATTGAAACTGGTAAAGAATAATAAATATTTAAAATTTTAAGTAAGCGATTTTGTCTTATTGATTTTATAGAATTTAATTTAAAGTATTTTAAATTTTAATTAATGTATTGATTAATGTTTTTAAAGATATTTTCTAATGAAATTAAAATCTCATTGTTTAACACAGGTTTGTTTGAATATTAAGATAATGAAAATTATGTACTAACTCATTAAAAAATGCATTCTCTTATGGATTGCAAACCAATAGATGTTAATGATCCAATGTGATATATATATTGTCCTATCAAAACAATCTCTTGGAAATCAATTTACAATTATTGAACACAATGAACTATTTTATCTCTTTTACTAAAATTAATCATTTGTTTAATGTTTCTACTTTTATAATTTAATGAATTTGACTCTTGATAAAATTAATGGGAAAGATAAAATTTAGAAAATGACTTCAAAGTTACAATCTAAGCGAAGGACATCATAAAACTGACTTCAGCTAAGGCTTCCTGGTAGGCCAATGGTTTTTAAGGAACTTGTTGGTCAACAACCTCGCTCAGGGAGTTCGAGCCCAGTATCTAACATATATTATCATAATATCAGCTAACCTGCACAATAATCATAAATTCCCACCTAGTGATGAAATTTCACAAATATGAATCTTTGACTTTAAGATAACTATTTTGTTCTGCGCTTCTGAGTTTTGGGACCTCTTCTTAAAACGATCTTTGACCAATCGATCGCTTTAATTTAGTCACATTAATTTGCACATGTGATCTGGAGTGATCGTGCAGCAGAATAGGTTTATAACTATTGACTGATTAGACGCAAATTTTCGTTCCTTTCAAAGCTCCCCGCAATGGACCAGTAATATTTATGTTATAATTTATATAGTTTATATAATTATATAGTTCCTATTAATTTATATATAATCAAATTTTTATGTACCCTTTTCAATAAAAGGAAACTCATCAAAACGTTGCGTAGTCAACAGTGAGAAGACCTTGAAGGAGAAAGGTGATTAAGGGTAAAAATAATGATGGGAATTCTTTTTCTTTTATATAATAAAATATGTTAGTACAGAAGGGATAGGTCGACTTTCATTTTTATCCATTTTTGGTTCTGATTTTAAAGCAAGAAACAAAAATATTTAGGGAAATGGCAGGCAGTGTTTTCCTACCAAATTGATGGTGTCCGGACTCCAGCTCGCCTCTCAGTCTGCTTAGTTTTAAAGTCAACCTCAAAATGTCCAAAGTAAATAAAAATTTTTTAAGAAAAAAATTTGTTTACTTTAATATTATCTTCTTTGGTAAATGATTTTTTTTCTCTTCAACTTTATTATTATTATTATTTTATTATTTTTTTTATTGTTATTACTGTTCTGTGGCCTGACCCTTCGTTCATTTGTGGTACAACGAAAGCTTGACGTGCACATTAACGAATGAATGAAGATCTTTATATTTTGAATCAATAAAATAAGAAAATAGGCGATAAATATCGTTAAAATGATCTTTCGAAAATAGAAAGCTACGCAAAACTTGGAAACCGTCGGGCTCAAATCTCAAGACTTTTCCTTGAGACCAAGCTTTTCCTGGACCCTGAATATTGTTGAGAATGACGATGTTGCACCATCTGAGGGTTGACTTGAAACTCTTTGCGCTTTGGTCCCGAATTCCTTGCGGCGTTGGAATTCGCCACAACATTCAGGTGCATCAGTGATTTTGACAGTGACTTTGCCTCCATATATACACTTTGAAGCTCTTTTTCGGTTGTCGATTTTTGCGAGGTGGCCTTTTTGCCCGTCTTTTTGGAATTCCGAGATTTCTGAACGAAAATCGTCAACATGACAACATGGATCAGTGGAAAATTGTCACCTTGTTGGGAGAGGTTTTAATCGGCAAAAGCTGCCCGTCGGACGCTGTTTTATTCAGAAATAGTTTGTCCTCGCGGTTGTTGAAATTGAGATTGAGACTCTTCGAAAACGACTGCTGAGAGTGAGTGGGACTGCACTTCGTCGAGACGAATAGCGACCTAGACCGATGGAAACGACATAAATCAGGGACACAAATAAGGTGAAGGGGTACACAACAATTTGGACTGCGATTAACTTTGATAATTTAGGACTCTATTGTTATTTTTTTAAATACACACCGAAGACAAGGTAATTGCACAGATTCGACATTTAAAGGAGAATGGTATCCTAGGTAGATTTAATTCAAGGTGGAACTCCAAACTTGTATGCGTGCGGTAAAAGAGTAAAGAAAAACTTAGATTTCAGAAAATTGAACTCGATATCAGAGAGACAAGCATTCCAGATGCCGAGTATCGAAGAATTATTAGACTGTCTCGATAGTTCGTACAGTCGACCTGGCCAACGCAAATTACCGGGTCGATTTTGATGATTCGTCACAAGAAAAGCCAAAGCTTTGAACGAAATCAGGACAATAATCTCTTAATAGGATGTCGTTTGTAATAGCTGCAGCACCTAGTACATGCCAAGAGCTCATGGTCAAGGTGCTAACAGGAGTTCGTGGATTTATAATATACTTGGACGATATTTGGATATATTCCGACAATATGCTGGAACACAACAAGATGCTGGATATCATTCTGGAAGAACTATGCTGCAGGAACAAGGGCAAAATAATTTTGACAGTACACCGCTAAGACGCGTTCCATTCCTTGAAAAATTCATTAAGGGAAGTCCCAGTTCTAGTGTTCCTAGATATTCGGAAACAAATCATTTTAGATAGGAATGCGAGCTTCGACATAGTAGGAGCAGTGGTATCACAAAAAAAAACGGTAGTAGCGAAATGGTAATCACCTAAGAATATCATGCAATGAACGCCCACGAAAAGGGATGCTGCATCAACATGAAGGAACTGTTGGCTATATTTTTTGTGTTCACTTCAGACACTGCTTGTACGGGAAGAGCCTGATACTAAGAACTGATCACAAGACCATAATCTTAATGTTGAATAACAAAAACCGATAATGCTTCAGTAACTCAAGACGACTGGAGACTGATCTACAATATCGTAAGGGTCATGTATAAGGAAACGTAGGTATACTATTCAGAATAAACTGTGAAAATTTTACTTAATGTCAAATTCAACACAAAGACGAGAAACAAGAAAAAATTAAGACAAGACAACAAAACACTGTGACCAAAGTCAGAGGATTCAAATGGCAAAAAGATAACAAGGAGATGAAAGAAATATAAGCCAGCATCGACAAAGGAAACAGGAATTTCTTTAAAATGCGGAATGGTGTGATTAAATAACATCTGAGAAGGTTTGGATCCAAATTCAGAAGAGAATAAACTATGACATACCAGGTTCGAGAAGACACTGAGATACATGAAGACAGGATGCGACATGGTGTACTTAAAAGAAATAATAGGGAGGGTGACAAAATCATGCATAGAATGCCAAAGATACAAAGTGAGCACACCGGACAAAAGAACCGACAGTACAGTTTCAAATGAAAGAAATACGTGGGTGATTTGAAAAGTTCGCGAAATGAAGCATAAATAAAATTTGTATAACTAAGATATCATATTTATCGTAAAAATAAATTATTATTATTATTATTATTATTATTATTATTATTATTATTATTATTATTAATTTCAAATATCGAATCAATTGGTAAAGTATTTGTTTTTCTAAATCAATTTAAATTAATTAGTTTTGACTATTTTAAAAATTTGAAATTCGAACAGTGATCAAATATTTAGTAAAAAAATATTCAAATACCCAAATCCATCAAGACATGGCAGAAACATTGAAGTTATGACTGTCCATAAATGAGCTATAGAATTTAGACATGGTCGTACAAGCCTGGAAGATGACCTTCCTTCTGGTTGCTCAAAATCGTCTAGTATTCCAGAAATCGTTCAAAAAATACATGAAGCAGTTCTCCAAGATCGTCGATATAAGGTATCCGGTATGGATACAGAATAAATATATCAACCGAACGGGTACATTTTATTTTGAAAAATTGAATTAGTCACAAAGATATTAACGACAAGTTTGTTTGGCATGTTTCACTTGGGTTCATTACTACACTCAAAAAAGCAAAAGACAAACTGAGCAGTGGAAACATGGAACTCTCCACCTGCAAAAAAAAAGATGGCCCTTAAATCTGCTGGTAAAGTAATGGCATCAATATTTTAGGATGCCAAAGGAATTCTAATGATCAATTATCTCCAAAAAGATACAATCAATGGTGAAACTGTTGGACAAGTTAGATATAATCATTAATGAAAAAAGATCCTGTTTGCAGAAAAAGAAGATCATTCTTCACAAAAATAATGCACGTCCCCATACGACATTAATTACAATGGCAAAACTCAACAGATTAAAGAATGAAGTAAAGTACTTCTTCAATATCTCCCATATTCACCCGATTTGACTCCCTCTGATTTTCACCTGCTCCCAAAGTTGAACACTTTTCTTGGTGAAAGCGCTTTTCCACAAAAGACGAAGTTCATGAAGAGGTAAATCATTGTTTTGGAAGATTTGACAAAAACGACTTTCGAGAGGACATAATGTCCTTAGTACATCGTTGACAGAAGTGCATTAATCTTGAGGAAGATTATGTTGAAAAATAATTTGATTTTTATTGAAATAAAATTTATTTTACTTTTTCATTTCGCGAACTTTTCAAACCACCCCCGTATATAAATTACTATTAATGGACCAATTTAGTATGTATAATAATAATAATAAAAATTAATGATTAATATAATTATCTTGTTGCAATAAAACAATTTCTTTCCTTACTTAGGATAAATTCTTGACGTATAACGAAGTCTTTGGAGCTTCTGAGAACTGGTGGAGAACATAGCAATTTCTGGAGTGCGACATCCCTTTAATCGCGCCCATTCCTCAGCCGTCTTTCCGTATTTCTGGTCCACTTTTGTAACAGATGCGTATCCGTCCATCGATAATTTTGCAGCACAATAAACGTTTTTATTGATGGCTGCAAAATGGAGAGCAGTGTAACCATCAGCAGAGGTTTGATCGACATTTAATCCCAACCGTCGAAAACTCTTTAACAATATTCCTATCCCAGTCTCATTTCCGACTTTGGCACAGTACATTAAGGGGCTTATTCCTGAGAAAAAGTGAATGGTGAATTAATGGACAATCATGTGAGATGAAAGATTACTTTTGATAACCTTTATGTCTCATAAATGTAGATATACATTTGGAAAATGTTTTCAGATCTAATTTAGTCCAATAGTAAACCGAAGAATCTTAAAATTTTAAAAGAAAGATTATTTGAAGCAGATGACCGAATAAATTCTGAAAGGCGGGATTTTTCCAGAAATTTGTACCATATATTTAGAGAAAGACTTTAAAAAATATTAATAAAAAAAGGACATTTGTATAATTAATGTAACTTTGTGTGTATCAAAATTTTTTATTAATTGTACAAAAAATTTTCCATATTAAAATGTAGTTTAATTATGTTTCTTCCTTATTATAAAATAGGAAGTATAAGTGTCATAAATGTTCACAATAATTTATTAACAAATAAAAGAATCATTCATTTTAAATCAATAAAACATTATTTTTCTAATTACAAATATGACTTTCAATAATTATAATAGGTGTATAAAAAATATTTCCGCCTGTACATTTGAATATAATATCTCTAAACTCTTATTATTATTGCTCAGACATTCAGTCAAAAATTGCAAACTTTTGTTTCTTCGATCACATTTATCTCATTCTAAATTAACGAATTTGTATCGGTGTCCAATAAAATCAGTTCAATATGCCTAAGTGTGTGATGATTAAAGAGGTTGAGGAACACTGCCATATAATATACAATACCATTGTACAGATGAATTAGGAGTATACCATTGGTAACTGACAAAGAGAGATTGCTATTATCCTTTGTCTCATTACTGTTTGACCATTCAGCTTAAATGTAATCAAGAAGATGATGCAACGAAAGTCATCCATCCAAACTTCAACAGACTTAATTATATTGGACAATTATTTGTGAAAACCTTGTTATCTCCATTTGATATATTCAAGAACGTCGTATCAAATATCGAGACATAGCTATAATATCATCACCTGTGATTAAACGTGGATTTGATATTATTTGAAAAAAAGCATTCAACTCTTGGGTTATCCAAGGAGAAATAGTGCCGGTCGAGGTTGTTCGATCGCGAGACACTTCCAAAAATAGTTTTACATCGATTATTTGGCAAGTGAAAACGTCTAATTACAGAGACATCTGTCTAATAGTACTACATTTTCTGCCGCAAAATATAAACTTCACGGTCATTGATTTCACCTTTAAAAAGGTTGTAGAGGTATTATAAAGACACCTGTTGAGCACCCCTGGTTGGATGAGACATGGTTTAGGCAAACGTAGAGGTGGATAGTTTGTAATGATGAATATTTTGAAAATGAGTTTTATTCAAGTACTGTTCTTTTGATATTCCGAAAAATTTGAAGAAAACAAAACTGACCATTTTTATCCAGAATATTTGGATCAGCATTTGAGCGAATCAGGATTTTAATGACGTCCTTCAAGAGAAGCTCGCAGGCATAGCTCAGCGCTGTCCTCCCTTCGTCATCTTGCATGTTAGGATCAGCGTTGCGAGATAACAGCAACTGTATAAAAGCATTTCGAGATTTTTCATCCTTTATGGAAAAAAAATAATGTTATATAATATGAAAAAATTATAAAAAATATTTCTATTAGTGTTTTTGACTGGCACTACCATTCTTCGGGCCATCGGTGGACTCCGCTGCTCAAAAAAATTCATCAATAGAGAAAATTGTTGACTGGAAGAAGAGTGCTTATCGCCAATAATCTCTCTCAAAGAACGAAACAAGGTAAAATCAAATGATGGTGAATAAAGTGATTTAAGTAAGACCCCATAACTACCTGTTTCTTTTCTTATTTATAATAGTATTATGTTGAAAATAAGCCTTTTTCGGTCTTTATGAAGAAAATGAAATGAAATCATTTAGAGCACTTAATCAACTAATTGTACAATATATGCATCATTTTGTTCGATAATGTGTCTCTATTGATTGGATAGTATCATGATACCAACAGTCAAGACTTTCGTAGGTGAGATACTTTTCCAGATGAACTTCAAAATCTTCCAAAAACTGAAAATCTAAACTATTTTGCGGAAAACAATAAATTCCGTAGTCAGAAGGAGCGATAAAGTTTAAAATTAATATATTGATTAAAAATCCTACAAGGTCAACCATCTCATTTTAAATTTATAACATTTCATTTCATTTAAAAGAAAGAGTAACTGAAAATTATAAAGTATATTTAAAGAAATTTGTTTTAATTTTTAACATTGTTAAGTTCTCCAAAGGCGCGTACTGGTTTGGGTCTGACAAACGACTAAGAGACTCATTGCCAGCGGTTGATGGAATGTCGTCACAACGGTACGAAAAGTATTTTTGCATCGAATTTCGAAAGGCGATGAAAAAAGAATGTTTTTAAATATCTCGAACGGGTGAAGTCACTGGTTAACCCAGGTCAAGCGTCAGAACAGACTACAAGACCAAACCAGTTTGGAAAGAAAACAATTTTCTGCGATTGGTTCCACGAAGTTCTTAAACCATGTGAAACAGTTAAATCTAAGCGCTATTAAAACCAACTAGTCCACCTGAATCAATGCTACATTGCGGAACGTCTATGGTGGACCTTCTGAGACCAAGGAAGTCCTTTTGGGACGGTCTCCATAAATTAACTGAAGGATGAAAGAAATGTGTTGTTAGTTATACCTGTTTCTTTGAATAAATTATTTTTAATGAAGCTTTTGAAATGGTCGTGCTTATCAAAAATCGTCCGCATTACTTACCTGTACCCCCGATGTTCTCAACAATGACATTTATTTCCCTCATACAATAAAATATGAGGAAACAAGCTCAAAAAATGTACTAGACAAGGAGTCTCGAGATATAATTATTACCATTATATTTTTCCACTTGAATTGAAATTCTTTGAGAAACTTTGAAAGAGTTCTACATGTGTCCTTCCTTTAATTGTACTTTCCATTGTTTTCATCGTTTCAGATAATTATGCACTAAATGAACGAAAAGAGAAGTATTCACCATAAAAGTTGTCTTCAGAGAATTCTGGTTGTCTCATTGGTCAGAGAGTCCGTTACGGGAACAGTCAAAGATGCTGTGAAGAAGGATCGATAACGATTAGACCTTCTAATTGTGTATGGAGGTAACTGAAAGTATTTGTTTTCGAACTATAATTTTCTTTAATAATCAATGCTTTCCCTTTTGATGGAAAAGAGAGCAATTTAGCTCGGCCAAGTAATTAATTCTAAAATGTTTAATTTTTCTTGAAAGACATCAACGGTTGACACTGATTTGAATAATGCATTAATTGATGAGGAACGTCTTTGTACTTTATGTTAGGACAGAAATGACTTCTTTTTTCAGACCATGTGTTTTTCGTAACAATATTTCCTTTATCTGTCTCCATCAGTATTTAGAACAGAAAACGATTCTTTAAAACATCTCTTTAAATGACCGGATTACCGTACTTGTAATCCTCATTTTACAATTCAATCATGTATCGAATCCGTTACCATTGACGATTGTATTTGTGATTGTTTATATTTTATTATAAAAATAAAGTGAGTAAATATGAAAGTGATCCTGATAATTGATCAGGAAGATAAAACAAACTGGCACCAAAAGCGATAGCACAAAATGGTTGGCTTATCATCTTCAGACTGTAATCTGATTGGTTGCACACACCAATCAAGTATTAGGAAGAACAATAACCGGTTTCTGAAGACGTTATCCGATCTCAGTGTGCACAAAATCATTAACTATTCACTCTTATTTTTTTTACCTCATGATTCTTTTTTAAAATGCATTCTGCTAATTCTATATAACATTGAGCTCATTGCTACTGACCATGTCACATGTATATGTTTCTAGTGTGCTCTTTAATTAATGAAAAAAGTTAACCTCAATAACCTTTATCGAATCAAAATAATCTCAATAACCCTTATTGTATGAATGAATCACAATAAACCTTTATTGATTTATCACAAGGTGACTCTAAAAACAAGCAACAATACCTCAATCAACGGTAACCAAACGGTAATAATATTCGAAGACAAAAATGAAGTCAAACGAACAATAATCGCGATAAACATGATCGAAACAATAATATCATAATGCACAATTACTATCAATATCAAATCGTCCAAAAATCAAATAAATCAATAAACGGTCAAGTAAAGTTAAGATTAATTAATGGAAAAAAACACAAATAGAAAAATAAAATAATTAACAAAGGAAAGACCTGCCGATGGGTTTCTGGGTCGACTGATAGGCCCGAAAAGAAAAGCTTATAAACGACTCAGCAGGACAGGGCCCATTGCTGAATCATATCTCATCAATATAAAATAAATAAATAATCTTTAAAGTCTCAGAAGACAGGAAAGTGCTTCATTTAAAATACGATCCTGGACAACAAGAAATAAGTTTTTACTCCAATAGCGTTGAATTCCGTCATCGTGGAATCGAAAAACTTGCGGAAGGAGATTCTGAACACCACTGTTGTAACAGATTTTCTATTGCAGGAAGTTGGAAAGATGATATAAAATGATAGTCAACAGGGCCACAGATCCGGTGAGTACGCTGGAAGGGGCAGACTATCACACCAAAATTCATTAAGTTTGTGCAGAGATTGTTTTGCAACGTGTGTCAGGGGATTGTCGTGACGAAATCTATCACATGTCATAGCTCATCCTTGAATTAAGAGGATATAATGAATCTGACCGACCGTGGACCACAAAGCCGACACTATAGTCTTGTTTTGGTGCAATCTCAGTTTTGTGAACTGATGTTGATTTTCATCTGGTGATGAGCCATGTGATGACCGCTGCCGGTTATCGTAAACAATTTATTTTCCATCGCATGTCACAATGAATGCTTGTTCAATTCACAAAGCAACCATTTACCGATTTTCAATATTTTGACTAACTCCAAACTTTTGGATGGGCTCTCGCGGTCATTTTAATGACATCATATTTAAAATATAAATTTTTGTAATATCTGTGACTAAATAAAGGTATAAATAAAATTACTTGGCGTTTTAATTTTTATGTACGGAGAGATAGTGACTTAAAGTAGTAAAGCTTCTTTTGGAAGACCCTGTACCAGCTGTTTCAGTCGCAAATTTTATTCGTTCTCATAATAATCGTAATATTATTAAGTATGAAATTAATAATTGTAAATTTAATAAAAATAAATAATAAAATAAACAAATAATAGTAATAATAATAATTAATAATAATAAGAAGAAGAAAAAAAATAAATGACGGTTAATGATTTAAACAAAAGTCATTAATATTTGTGGTTAATTCTCTTAGAGATACGACGCAATAAATATATTATAAAAACTAAAATTATATTAT
>JBBMKC010271918.1:0-17852 GCA_037834085.1 Bipalium vagum | reverse complement strand
TCCATTCACTAGCTTGATGATTGGTTTTGAATATATGTGAAACACCACGTCTCATCACCAGTTATAATTGATTCAATTTAATTGGCTCATCAACTGATCTCCATTCACTAGCTTGATGATTGGTTTTGAATATATGTGAAACACCACGTCTCATCACCAGTTATAATTGATTCAATATCATCTGGATTGTTTTCAACAGTGTTGAGATCTTTACAATATTCAACACGAACTGGTTTTGGTCTTCTTTTTAATGCATTGGGAACAAACTTGGTAACCTTTCTTTTACCAAAATCTTTCGTTAAATTCTCCAAATGATAAAGACGCTTGTATTTAATTTTTCTGCTAACATTCTCAGTCATTTTACCATCAGAAACAATGATTTCACGTACTTTTTCCACCAAATGTGGACGATTTTCAACATCCGGACGCCCAGACTTTTCATCGTTATTTAAATCATCAGGACCATGTTTAGATCATGTAAACCATCTATGAACTTGTGAACTAGACAAGTAATTAACACCATAAAAGTTTTGCAGAAATTCATAACTCTTTGTAAAATTTTTTCCCGATTGTAAAAAATATATTATTTGCTCTTTGTTTCATTGTAAATCTATGACATAAGCATGAAATATATCTTTATTTAATTACAATTTAATTATACATCAAAATGAAATTCATTCAAATTTCAAATTATTTGGTTTTAAAATTAAAAATTCAAAAATTTACATTTTTTTTATTTTTATAATACTGAAGTAAGATATTTTTAAAATTCTTAACTTATGGTTAAAAGGTACACAGTGATGAACTCAACACGTAGCTATCAATTATCAAATGAAAACCATTCAAAAACCGTATTTCGCGACTCAGGGTTTTTCTATAGACAATTAAGTAGGATGATGTTGGAAAAATATCAGTTATCTGTTTCCAATATTGCTGTTCGGAAGATTATTTTAAAAGAATGTACAACTGGGACTGTAAGCAGAACAAAAGGTAATGCTAGACCATTGAAAACAATGCCAAGTGATGACAGATGTTTAAAAATGTTGGCTTTGAAAAGTCGAAAAATATCAAGATGTTTCCTATCCTCAGAGTTTGAAAGATTACAAGTGTCAATATAAGCAAAACGAAAATTTCTCGTCGATTGCAGACTTTCGGGTTTAGGTTTCATCGATGCCGCCGCATTCCGATCTTATCTCCGGTTAATATTTACAAAAGATTGACATGGGCTAAGAAATATGAAAACGAAACATTTTAGTATTGGAGAATCTAAATTTGAGTATTCTGACGAATCTAGGTTTTGTTTGGCATTCAGGATGTTTGGCATTCCTTGATGAAAAAAATTAATTCATCGAGTCTAGAGACGTTCTTAGGTAGGAACAGTTCGCAGAAAATATTTTGTGTGGTCGCCATGTTACCCGTTCCAACTTCTTGTTTTCTCAATCATTAACAAAAAATGTGAAAATTTGATTTTCACAAACAATATTTATTTACATAATTAAGAAAAATAATTAATTAAAATACTTGGAATTATATAATTAATATTTTTAAAATTATATTTCTTTGCTATTATTTTTATTTTTATATATATAAATAAATTTTATATATCAATTATATTTATTGTAGAATCAATATTTTAATAAATTTAGGATTTGCATTAAGCGCTAATGAAGATATTGAAAAACAAAAGGATTTAGTGGAAAACATTATTTTAGAAAATGAAGTAAATTTTCTATTATATTTTTTTAATCGTTTTATTATTAGAGTCATAATATAACAGCTGTGATGGGCGATGTAACCAAAATATTTCATACAGTAAAACGATTTATTCCACGAAAAGTACATGCAACTATTGCTCTGAGTAATGTAAATCTTGTTGTAAATAAAGGGGAGATTTTTGGGTTATTAGGTCCAAGTGGAGCTGGGAAAAGTACTGCCTTAAAATGTATGGCAAATTTATTGAAGCCTTCATATGGAAAAGTAGATATTTATTTTCCATAAAATTATGTTTTTTAATATATCAATGTCAACATATGGTTTACACTTTAATTCAATCATTTTCAGTTGTAACTTTTTGTATTTTCTTCAAATATGAATGACAGGCTTATTGGGCCAATTATTTATTTTTGACTTGGACCTTAGCAACACAGGTCTTACAAAATTCTGTTTCTATGAATAATAGTTCTCCAATTAAGATCTATACCAAAGTACATTTTATAAAAATTAAGCTAGAGTAATAATGATTATTATAATGTTCAAGAATAGCATAAAAAGCACTTAAAATATAATTATGTAAAACTTCTCTCCGTATACAATAGGTTAATTATGATCTCATGTGCACGAAATATCTTTGACTATCTTCATTCATGAACTGGAAACTTCAACTAGTATAGCAAGTTGTAAGTCATTTGGATTTTCAGGTTTTCTTGGTATAATAACATTTTTCTATTTAGAAAATATTCTTCAAAGAAATTGACTGTACTGAGAAAGAAAAATTAATTCGTGTCCCTTCATTCTTACAAATTCTACGATTTTTTTTAATTTGCGTATTGCACAGTTTTCAGCAAAAAAATTCATATTGATCATACTTTTTCGTTAAACTTTTCTATTAATCGTTATAAAAACTAAATATCAATCTTGCGAAAATATCAATTTTTCTTTTTTAATGAGTTATATGATTTCGAATCATATCCATTTTTAATAATAAATCAGTAAACCATTCAATTATTTATTTACCAAATAAAAGGTTTCGAAAATAAAATCTTTTTAAAATTAATAAATTAAAGTTAAAAGTAATTACGCTAAATTGTAAACCCTGTATCAGTATAAATATCAATATCAATAGGCTTAAAAGATTTTATAGGAAATGATTTATTAATTTGTTGAACAAAGGTTCAATTTATAAATATTAGGTGTACCGGAAAAAATGCAGATTTTTGAGACAAACAAAAAATGAAAATTTCAAATGATACATAAAAATATTTTATTCAAAAAATTTTCCATCATTATTTATACATTTCTCCCATATTTCAGGTAATTTGTGGATGCCGTCCCAAAAAAACTTCTCTGGTTTTGAGACGACATCTTCATACGTTTTGAAATGCTGCTCAGCAAGGCCATGTGCCATCGACCGGAACAAATGGAAATCCGGAGGAGCAAGATCCCGTGAATACTTATAAAAGCAGCTCTTAAACTGAGCACTCAAAATAATTATTAATCCTTAAACGGACACGAATGTATGGATGATATTGAAGTGGTAAAGCAGATAGTTGCTTATATATACAATTTTAGATATTGGGGTAGTAAATTAACATTGAAATTGTACCGGTATAACATTTCATAGTTATGCTTTGTTTATGATTTGGCTCAAGCTCTAAACTGGTTTCATAGCTAAAATGTTACCACTGAAATCAAATAAAAAAAAAAAATAATAATAATAATAATTTTGAGATAAGTTAAAATTAAGCTGCAGAGAACAGAAAAGGAAAGGAAATGGTAGCAAGAAACTCGGGGTGGTTAAGGGCCTCGATTTGAAGTAATAGAAAATAGACTAGACTAATGGACTAGTCTAAAGGCTGGAGATGTGAGATACGTTAAAAATTAGTTGGGAATGTAGCTCAGTGGTCGGAGTAATCCATGAGCATGTGAAAGGTCCCGGGTTCGAATAACAATAAAATAAAAAAATCGATTGTTAATATTTGTGATTTTATATGTAATTTAAGGATTTACTACTCATGTTTTTTCGATTTTAAAAGGGTTTCGGTTATTTGACGACCACAACTAAAAATCATGGAGTATGATCCTTAATGGGTTTAGTTAATATAAGATATTAAAACTTAAGGAAAGAAAACATTTTTCTAATAATGATGAATGATCATAAGTATTAGGTTATTTAAGGCAGTGACAGAAGTCATACCTATAGCCTAATTGTAGAAAACTATTAAGTTAAAAAAATTCAACTTTCTTTGTTCCTATCAAAAGATAAAAAATTAATGCCAAAAATGTCTACGTAAACTATTTCAAATTTGCTGAGATCCCAAACTTGTGAAGACTTTGGTGAAAATATTACACAAGATATCTTTTCAAACCTAATTCAAAAAATCATGTTTCTCTTTAAATTTAATATTAAATGTTTAGTTAGTCTTCTGTTTCATTTAATGAAATAGATAAAGTGACTTGGTTAAAATTGCAAAATCAATTGATAAAAAATATCTAATTTTAAAACATTCTAGTAATTTTTAAATGAAAATTTTACTATTTATTTCAATTATTAACTTCATCATTATCACGATAAGGTTAAATTTTCAGAATCAGTTGGAAAATTGAATAGCACTAATCTTAAAAATTAACCTAAAAACAATAGACATCTTCATTACACAAAAAATTTTCTAATTTGATTTTTTTACTTTAGATCTCAATTTATGATGAAAACACTCAAAAATTTTTGACATCATCGGCTGCCTGCTCCAAAGCCATGATTGGACTTTGTCCACAGACTAACCCAATATGGCCGAACTTAACCGTTTACGAACATTTATTGATATATTCAGCATTGCGGCTTATACCTAGAAAAGAACGTAAAGACCATGCTTTAAAGTATTATAAATTAACAAGCTTCTTTTAATTATTGGGCTGTTAGGAACGTAAATTTTTTTTGATGAAAAACAATTTTAATTTATTTTGCACTAAAAATATGTTTGACAACTTTACATATTGACTGTTTTGGTCCAAGACTTTCTACGATGTTTCTGGTAGAACCATGATTCCAGTTCATAAATGTTCAAGATATGATTCCGTTATTTACACGATCTTAATAGAATATAAAGTTTTACCATCTAAAGAGTTTTTTAAGGACCGAAAAAATTAATCTGTTGTAGGTTGTCTGATCTGACGAATATCGTGGATGTAACTTCGATCAAAATTGTAACAGCTTCTGAGGAGTGATCCAACTTATATGAGGACTGGCATTGTCTTAAAGGAACACCACATCCTTTCTGTTAATCGATTCTTGTCTCTTCTTTTGATGAATGAACTTAATATGTCCAGTTGATTGCAGTACACTTTGCTTTTTCAGTTAATAGCTCTAAAAAAATTAATTCCATTTAAATCTCACCAATCAGAGAGCATCATTTTTTCAAGAATTATCGCTGAAAGGGATATGGCTGATCCATTTTATCTGCATCATTTCCTATCACATTCTTATAAACTATTTATTTTTCGTTGTATTATACGTTTGCTTGATTTTGATATTTATATTTTGAGTTTGTACTACATCATCGAGCTGTAAATACTCAGGTTATATTAAGAATAATAAGTTTATTTTTTGGTATTTTATCATATAATTGCATTATAGCTTATGTAAATTTTGAATTCACGAACCTTTTAATACAACCTAATAAGAGACTTCACAAATGGATCATTTTCTTAATACTTAATAAGCATTTTACACAAATTATTTATTGTTTTTTATTGTATTTTTACCTTTTAGTAATAAAACAAAATATGCAATTTGTCAATATATATCTAAAATTATCACCTAAAAATTTACTTGAAATAAAAATTTTTTTTAATATATATCATACCTTAAATATCAATAAAAAATTTATATTGAAATTATAATTTTAAATGACATCAAATACCTTAAAATGGGATCGAAATGAAGTTTTGAAAAAATTACTTTCTGAACAACTCAGTATAATGAAATTTATGTTGTGCTTTACATAAATGTATATTTATTAAATAAATTTTCGACTTAGTCTGATAAAACTAGTTCATTTGAAGAAATATACGAATACTAAAGCAAAATCATTATCTGGAGGATGCAAAAGAAGAGTTTGTGTATATTATATTCACAAAAATAATATTATATAAACATGCTAGTTGTCAATGGCCATTAGTTTTACTGGAAACCCTGATTTAATATTGCTAGATGAACCTTCATGTGGAGTTGATCCAAAATCGCGAAAAAATCTATGGTAATTATTTATTCATTTAAAGTATATAAAATCAAAGTAATATTAAGATTAAATTATAACCATCTTCATTTCTTATTTAAAATACAGTCAACCCCCGATATAAGGTTGACCCCATTATAAGGGAATTTTCTTTAAAATAAATTTTGCCATTGATATATTATAGGAATTTTAAGAATCCCCCATTATATAGATGTTATTTTAGTCGTTAAAAGGTACTTTTTAATTTTGCAGATTAAAAATTCTAAATTTATTGGGTCTTTAGGAAAATATTAGGAGTACCCACAAGTAATCAATTATTTAAGTGGCAAAACAAAAAAAGAATTTAATTATATTTATTTCTATTTTTAATCGATTATATAATTTCTTTCGTTGTCTAGAACCTTTTGCCATCTTGTTGGTAGAGTTTCAATTTCCCGGCCATAAAATTCTGTATCCTTTGAAGAGAAATATGATTCTAGGTGAGTTCGAATATCATCGGTATTTTTGAAATTTTGATTCTTCAGGGAATATTCCATGGACCGGAATAAATGAAAGTCCGATTGCGCTGTCTGGAAAATATAGGGGATGTGGTAAATTATTATTGCATTAATTATTATTAAAATTATAAAAATTATTAAAATTATCTTGCATTATCATGTTGCAATATTACCCCTTTTCTGTTAACCAAACCTGATCGTTTTACCAACAATTGGTTTCGTAATATATCCAATTGCTGGCAATACAATTCAGCCGTAACTGTTTCTCCTGTTTTCAATACTTCAAAATGAATTATACCACCACAGTCCCACTAAACGCACAATAATACCTTCTTTAGAGTGAGAGATGGTTTCGGAATGCGTACGGTTAGTTGATTTGGAGAAATCCATTGCTTGGTACGCTTCTTGTTGTTGTACAAGACCCATTTCTCGTCACCAGTAACAATCCTTCTTAAAAACGGATCATTTCTTTGTCTGCACAAAAGAGATGTGCAAATTGTACGCTGTTGATATTCATCTCCGACAATAGATGTGGGACCCATATATCCTGCCTGTAAGCCTTCCCGATTTCTTTAACATGTTTTTGAACTGTTGACCAAGTAGCTTGAAGAATTTTTGCTATTTTCTGGATACTCATTTTGGGATTTGTTTCCACCAGTACTTTTTGAGCGTCTTTATCAAACCCTACTGGGCGTCCAGCTCTCGAGCGCTATCAGACAAGCTAAAATCACCATTTGAAATTTTTCGAAACCAATGTTGGAATTTATTGACTTTTAATACGTCTCCATACACATCAGAAATCTTCTTTGTTGCAACAGTTGCATTAACAGCTGATCGAAAATGAAACAGTATGCAATGACGTAAATGTTCCTCATTTGGTTGATTCTTCGCCATTTTATATCAGAATAATAAAAACGTTTGAATTTAATTATAATCAATATTCAAGGTCAATAACTTTAATTTAACGTAATAAAACACTTGTTTATATATTCAGGGTCTGAGCTAGAATTAAGCAAAAACTGCATACTAAAAATAATTAATTACTTATGGGTACTCCTAATAATTTGATTTTTCAAGCCAATATTCATATAACTTAAAATAAAAATAAGAAAAAGTTGTTTAAGTACTTTTAAAGATTACGAAAATTCAAATGGAAGTAAAATCTCAAAATAAAAAAAAAGGATTTCTTTAAGAATTAAAACTAGACCTACTAAAGCCGGTCAAATGACGGTTTCTATAATTAAATCTTGAAATTCATATAGAAAATTTTATTGCGACGATCTGTAAGTGTATGTATTCTACTAAGATGCTCGTACAATCATTTATTGAATAATCTTCTCATTTAATTAATGAGAAAAGTTTTCAATATGGCTTACCTACCTATACCGGTCATCTGACCGGTTGCCAAAAAAGTTTGAATAAAGTTTGTTTATAAAAATTAAATATATATTATAAAAATATTTAATATATGTTTTTTACTTCAAACAATTCTTTCAAAATGGTAAGCTTTTTATTTTTAATATTTTTATAATTTTATATGCTTTATACAGGTGACAAGATATATGAAGATTATTCTAGATTAAATGAATGATATTGAGGAAGAATCCTAGGAGATGAAAATGAGGTTGCGCTTTACCTTGTGGTACAATTTTAAAAATTTTATAAGTCCAAAAAAAATACTTAAACAAATTTCCGTAAATTAATTAATTTAAATAAAGTGTCTCTTTTATTCATTTTTAAAAAAGATATTTTAAAATTAAATTAATATTTTAAAATTAACCAATACATTACAATAATGAATATTCGAATATCGAATTTTAAAAAGGACACTTTATAAAAATTTAAAAATTCAAAAATATGTTCAAATACTCACAAAGATAATACAACGATTAATAGAAGAAAATATATCCAAATTAAAGTTTAGTAAAGAAGAAGTATCTCCAATTGAATATTCTTATTTAAAGAAATGTCCACCTTCAAGTAATGCGGTAGAGCGAAGCTTTTCTATTTTAGGAAATCTGCTAACTAACCAAAGAAATTTTAAAAGCGATACTATTTTTCACAATATTGATAATGTATTTGATGAATAAAGTTTGTTACATAATAGTTAATTTTTTAAAAGCCACTATATTTTTAATGAATAAATGCGATTTTTAAATTGCCCTACTCATTATCATATGTATAACACTGAAATTGATATCAAATTTATTAAATTTTCACAATGACTCAACTTTATACTAGAAAACCTAATATTTTGTTGGTCCACCCATATTTTTCTTCAAATCAACTAATATATGGGCAAGCTCAAAATCAGTCTTTGGTCGATGGGTATTGTTTCCGAATAAGTTAGAATTTGTTTCCAAAGTTCAAAACCAGATTTACATGGTTTTTCATCTATTTTCTATCAGCATAACTCCATAAGTCCTCTATGTACAGTTCCTTCTGATATCAAAATTTGACACAGTCGGTCAATAATGTTTTGAGTATTTTTCGTTCAGAAAATCCAGTTTTTGCAAATACAGAAATTTGGAGCGATTTTCTATTGATAGTTGTTTCGACTTAAGCTTAATTTTGTTGCCTGAATGAAGCTCCACATTATACCAACACAATAAAGCTTAAAATTGTAAAATAAAACTTCAATAAAAATATTTTAGATTTATCGATAAAATATTGATTTCCGATAAAGTTGAATTTTTAGTGACCAAGCATTTGTTTTTTCATACCTTTAAGTGGTAAAACAAAGCAAGAAAAGTTTATAAAGCTTTCTAATATGATCAAGAGCTACTCGCACTGGTATATCACATAAACAATAAGCCAAATGACAATGGGTATTTTCAACAAAAGAAACAATTAAAAAAATAAAATTTTTCAGAAAAATATTTTTTCGATAACCTACAGTAACATCACCAATAGAAGTGTGTTTGGTTGCCTTTTGGCAAAATCAAAACTTGCTTATCATTTTTTTTCTTAATATTATTTAATAAAACTTACTATTTATTAATAAGAGAATTTTTATCTATGATTAACCATGATTAAAAATGTAGTTTCTGAGCATATAAAATGACTATTTGTAGATATTGATCTATTATTTATAACACTAAAAAGTGTTCAGTAAAACAACTTTAAGAATAGAATATTTTAAAACTATTGAACCAGATTTCCAATTTCCACCATAACTAGTTATTACTCAATGAGTAACCTGGTTGTCTGTTTTACAATATCATCCCAAAACTTTTGATAGTATGTTTTTTTTATGCGCTGGAAGCTTCATCTATAAAAATTACAAAAGATATTAAAAAAGAAATCTTTCGAAGTAGAACTTATACTTTTAGCTTCAAATTATGTGGTGATTGCTGATATGCTTACACGTTTAGAAACAGAAGGATTACGTGTTAATGAGAAAATCAATATATATACTGGTGGAAATATTTTTTCTGACACTTGTTATTTTTGTGATAAAAGAATAAATATTATATATTTTTGAAAGATGTTGATATTTATAGTTTTTGCATGCCAATAAGATACTTATTATATATCTACATTTTGAATACTTTTTTTATTAATATGTTAAAATTGTAAATTTTAAAATTTCATAATTTTTGAATGGAAAAATTTTTTCTTTTTTTATACAAAATAAACACTGGCTTTAAAAGGAGATATTGCTACTACATTCATAATAATTTGTCTGTTCTTATTAAAGTCGATGAATAAATGATACGGAAGCAATTACTAGTTACCTAACTGGTGATTCCTTTAAAAGCCATTTAGCTATTACAAAATACACCATTAATGAACTATTAGCATTTAGATATACTCCCGTAGTCTGGCGTAGAAAGAAAATTTACGAAGTTTTAAACTTTATTTAGATGCAATATGGAAAGTTAACTATTTGCAAATTTGAATGATGTTTTTGTAATTCATTGTAATAAAAATTTGATTGTTCTTAATAATATTTATTGGTTGCTTATTTTATTTATTGGTTTTTGTCTTTTTAAAATGTTTATTTTGAAGGTTATTTTTATAGCATATTATATGCGTATATAATGATTCCTAAAATGCATATCTTTGATTGCCCTAGTCATTTTATTTATTTATATAATAAATAAATAAACTATTATCATTTGGTTAATATAAAAATCTTTTGTATTTAATTCGACTCATAAAGCATCGTGTATATTCGAAAGGTCAAAGGACATGAGATAATGATAATAAATAAAATAAAACCGTACTCAGTTTAAAACTAAAATTAAAATAATATATAAGAACAGATATTGGTTTGATAAAAATTTATATATATTTATGTTTTTAATAAAAATAATAAAAAAAAGTTAACAGAAGACTCTTTTCTGTTCTATTTCATTTTATACTTGTTAAGCATATTAAATTTTATGCAGAATTTCTCAGGTACAATTTTGTTTAAAGGAGATTCATAATTCATCTCTCCTTCATTTTATGTTTGATTAAGTGCCTTAAAAACGCTGAAATTTGGAAATCATTTGTCACGGTAAATTAATTTCTCAACCAAAGCGAAATGGACTCGAAGAGCCCCGTTTATTAAAATTAGATAATTTAAGTATTAATGAGTTAATTTAAAATTAAAATGATAAAATTTACTTTTATCACATTTTTCTAGCTAGTTTTGAAATCGTATGATGGGAAGGTAAATTAGGACAGAAATTAGACCCATTTAATCGTGAAATAATTGTGACGGATTAGCCAAGTTTTATCCTACTGGGATTACTTTTCCGGAACGGGTTTTCAATATTTAAACCATCTTAAGCAAAAAGTTCTGAGATTTTATTCAGTTTGTACATTTGCTGTGTATGGGAAAAAATGCATAAATAAATATTGCAAGCGGCCTCTGATGTATTTCTCTTATATATATTCATATTTGTGCCGTTGTCATCGTCTCTTATATCGAGTTTTAAACTATTCAAACAAAGTTTAAAAATAAAATAAAGTTTTATTTTAGTAGAGGCATACATATCCTACATTAATTTTACTAATGCTGAACTCTTTCAAAAATGTTGAACTCTTTTTCGAAAAGGTTAACCAGAGTTCATTGTCGATAATGAACATTTTTGTTTGTGTTAATTAATTTGCTAGCAGGAATTCAAATTAATAAATAATTTATAATTCCTCGAAATTCTGTTTCAAACGATATACGAAAGTTGATTAAAAGCCAGAGTTATAACCAAAACAAAACACATGCAAACGATTTCCAACCTTAAATAGAATTGAAATTGGCAAAAATTACCGGACGTCCACAGGTATTAAGTAATGGTGGAGATGGTAAATTTTTTTTTCAAAAGAAATATCTCTGAATGTTTTATATGGCAAGAAGAAATATCCTAATTTGAAAACATAGTAAGACATAATAACGATAAATAATACCGAATAATAACGAATAATAATAAAGAAGACATTAATAATAATAATAATACCACTGAACCAAAAAGGATTAGATTCCGAAAAGGGAATAGTGTCAATATTAATATCTTTATCTCTATGATTTCAACTCAATATTCATTTAATTGCTTTTCTGATAACTTAATCGATTTCTGAGAAGGACAATCAACTCAAATACTTTTCTACTGCATTGCCCTTCATGTCTCCTTAAAACTAATGTCTGTTGTTCTACTTCAATTCTATTAAACAACCTAAAATGCCTGAAACAAAAACTCTTATTATTTATTTACTCCTTCGTGCATTCTACTTACTCTGTGTTTTCCGGGCTCGAAATTTCAGACTTCTTTCTTTCACTACTGGCAAAGAAACCATCTATCAAATCCACTTACTTAGATAACACGGCTAACTCTGAAAATCTAATCGAAAACTTAAAAGACATCGACATTTGGCTCCCTATGACGATCTTTACCTTCATGACAAGTGCATTATAAATAATATGTTAATTAAAGCAACCAAGGGAACGGACCTGGAATGTCCTCTTGATGAAATATATGAAAAGGAATTAATATGTGAAACAAAATACAAGAGTCAAACTGCTGAAAAACAGATTGACACTGTAGTGAACACTTAAAATCCCCCCTTATACGCTAGTCAGGAAGACAAGACAGATCAATCAACTAGTGGAAATAATAACTCTAGTTATGATAATCTAAATAATAATAATGATTTATTTAACGATGAACTAAGTAATAATATTATAAGTAATACCAATGACTCATCATCACACTCCAATACCGAGGGAGATAATAAAATTGGTAGTCGTGTTAAAAGGACGAATCATAACCCCGATACCGATGGGGATGACGTCAAAAGTATATTCGGTATTTCTGAAATAGGAACGACAAGAACCTCTGATGGATCTCTAATCCAAATACTGGAAGTTCACAACAGTGGACGAATGATAATCAGCTGTCTAACCACATCAGCTTTCCCCCACGTTGTTAACTTGTTGACGCAAGTTAGCAATAGTCCAGTATTGTTTAATAATCCGCTTTCAGGTTCTCAGTCCGCTATCGGGGTCATTAGACGATGCTTTGCAAATTCGAAGGAAATAGCTCCTGAAAAGGGAATAAAACTCCCGTTGGTTCAGTATAGTGGGGGAGACATCTCCATATACAACAAAGAACCGAAACTAAGAGTCAAGGTCCGTAGAAAGCGCAAAGTATTGATGATGGGAGACGAAATGAATCCAGTGAAAATACTTGGATTTTCACCGGACAATGTCAATTCTTCTCCCTCCGAAATTGACGAGGATGAAAATTTCTCTCTGGAACTTTTTAGGTCAAGGCGCTTGTCGGTTTCTTCTTCCATTGACTCAATCGATTATGGGACTTCATTCCTATTCGGTGGGGGGAAAGTGGAAGGGATTGTGGGTAAAGCGGACAGTAAACTCAAAATCTTATGTGGAAGATGCGATTTGAGTTACCAAGTCAGGGGAAAAAAGTCTCCCAACCATGATAAACATCTGGTTGCGAGAAATAATATGGTACCCGGCATAGATTTATTATATCAATACTTTTGCGGGCTGCAGCTAACGCGGGATGCTTTTTTCCATCACTTGGAAGCACACCCAGCAGTCCAAAAACTACCAGCGAGTAAATTGTCGGCACCGGCCATAGAAATAGAGCTGGATGACCAAGATTACAAGCTGGATTGACTTGGTGGGAAGACTAGAAGACTCTACATCCGGACCAAGCTTGAATTCTATACAAAAATTTTATATATCAAGCGCGGAACAGCCAGAGCTCTCATGAAAAAGAGACTGGTCGTCTTTTATAAGCTTTTCCCATTTGCCGAACTGTTTGAGTGGCAAACAGTTATCTGGTCAATCTACTGGAATGCGGAACATTGGATCATCTTCTTGGCTGATAGATCAACCAATTCCACTTTATTGATGGACCCCATGACTGAAGAATGTTATAGGGATGAGATGGGGCTGTTAATAAATTTAACCAAGATTATTCAAGGTTTCAGTGCACATCAGGAAGATCTCAGGCTAGAATCCCGCGTGTTACCCAATCGACCTCTGCAGATCCGATATGGTGATTGCGGGTATTTTATCGCTCAGTATGTGGTTGATTTTTGTGAGAACTTGAAAGAATTCCACTGACCCTGAATTCATCTTGACCAAATTTGAGGAAATTAAGAGGAAACAAAAACGTGTGAAAAATGAGAGGAGATCCTTCTGAATCAACTAGACCAGTTTATTGATCCGAACGCCGATTTGACTGAAATACTAAACTCAGCCAAAAAAGCGATACTGCTTTAACATCCTGAAAGGGAGAAAAAGTGGGAAAAACCGATCATGGCATCACTGTACAGTGGTAAAAAGTCGGTTTAATCAGAACCAAAAAGAGATTTTTGAGTCGCTAATGCCTTCGGCCACTGCCACTTCGTACCTAATTAAATTGGAGTTTGAAAATTATTTTGGGAAACCAAGTCCTCCTGGAATAAACTTGGATTTCTTTAATGATTTCACAAAATTCCGTGGGTCGAAATTGACATCTTTGAAATCGAAATAGCTTTCAAGAGAGCTTAGAAATCCTCCACAGGTATTGATGGGATTACGCATGATGATTGGAAAATCATCAACCTGAACATGTTTATTTGCAGGGTTTGTTCAATCATATCAATAGATTTCAGAGAATACCTGATCAGTGGAAGTCCCTCAAGACTAAATTGCTCTTAAAACCAGGGAAAGATGAGGAATCACACCTGGTTTCTGCTTGGAGACCCATAGCAATAATGGATACGTCGTACAGGATTTACATGTTAATCCTGAACAACAGATTCATGCATTGGCCCCAGGCAGGAAAATTACTGAGTAGGCTCCAAAAAGCCCTTCTGTCAAACGTCTGATGTTCTGAGCATAACGGAACCATAATGAGCATCATAACTATAATATATAACTATATATATATATATATATATTCCTGTTTTATATTAAGTTCAACGTACCGGGTCGACGGATGGCAAGAAAGAACACAGGAAACCATTTGATGATGAACAAGGCAATATTAAAAAAGCTAGAAAATTAGAAATTAAACGAACAGATGGCAGAAAAGTGTTATATAAAGTAAATGTTGATTTTTTAATTTTTAAAATTTTTTTTATTAGCTTGTCGCACATTCATTAAATATTACAGAGGAACATAATAATTTACAAAACACTGGAAAAAGTACCCATCGGACGAATTACTACATCAGTGATCGAAGCCAGGCATACATATTCATGTACGTTTATACCAAACGAAAATAATGGTTCTGTAAATGCAAACAATGTTATTTATATAGCGATGAAATTTATAAAGTGATTTCAACTTGCACATACGACGCCGATTTGGTCGAAATATTGTAAGACAAAGGGCGACCGTGGAAATTAAAAATAGTCGGGCCATAATAGAAACTTGATTATGGATATTTCTGGAAATGGTGTATTCCATTACAAATTACAATTTTCCTCTTTTAATACTAGAATTTACTTACCATTGTTGGAAGAGCCTAGTTTTATAATGATGGATCATGTCTCATTCCATAAGGCAATGAATTTATAAAGATGGTTAAATAAATCCGTATTCACCTTTTCTCAATCCGTTAGAGGAAGTATTCAATAAACTAAAGGTTGTTGTACCTTCAGACCATCCTAACAATCGGACTGATTTGATAATCTTTATAACAAAATCCATAACTAGGATTAGTCCAATTGAAATCAACAATTACATAAAGTACTCGTAGTTTTTTCGACAGTTGCTTGGATCGGATAGAAATAACAAATTATCCAGTAAGAAAAGATTGTTTATAAATAAATAAATAAATATCCAACATAATGTTGCATAAACCTTTAGGGTTTTGAAAGATGAAATTAGTTAATTTGGTATTTTAATTTCTTTTGCAAAGGTAATCTCTTCATCTGCACTTTCTTCAATATCTACAGTGTTAGTTTTTGTAAAGACATGATTATCATTATCTACAAATTCAGCAGCTTTTAACATAGATTTGCCATCTACTCTAAATATTATTAAAAAATTAACGATTGTAGGTCTTTCATGTTATCTTTGAAAATACATGTGAATCACATTCTATTAGAAACCCAAACTTGAAAGCTTTTGCAACATAACTCGTAGGTATTTATTTTAAAGCAATTGTTAAAATGGTTATTGCATCCAGTAAATTAATACTCATAACGAACTAGAAAGAATTTCCAATGGAATTCATAAATACTATCATTTTTAAAATTAATTTTCTATATACAACAGCTTGAGGTACAGTTCGGAGGAATATATTCAATTTCAATATTCGACAGGTTTTTTTTGGACGAAATGTTTCATTATCTATAAATAATAAGAATTTTCCATTTTCTTGACTTAATTACTACAAGTAATTTATAAATATGACAGATGTCACTCATGGTTTTTTTGCTTTATGATAACCCGGAAGTTTAGGCTTGAGTATATTTCTAAAGCTGAAAAAATTGCTACTTTATCCAATAACCATTGGTTTACGGTATATATAAATTTTTCTGTTTAAAAAAGTTCCAGCTTTGACAAGTTACAATGTATTATTATAAATCAATAATTAAAAACATAATAATCGAAATCTTAATATGCTTCTGCTTTAAATTTAGTATATAGAAAAGCGAAAATACTTTCTTCTCAACTTTATATAATGCGGTCTATCCCTATAATTTCTTATTTTCCTTAATTTATCGAACTGATAACGAAAGATCAAAATTAACTTGATTTTAAGGCCTAACTTTTAAATATATTATCTTCAAGTCAAACAAGATTTTTGAATATATTTTTCGTAAAATAGCTTTAAAGCTTGGTGATCTATAAAAACTTTTTCTGAGGAATATGATTAAAATTTAATCAACTAGTTGGTATTTCATGTATTATCTATTGATATGACATATATTTATGTTTTTATTATGTTGCTAAATTATAAATTTAGTTATTTGAATAAAAGTGTATTTAAATAAGTGAAATTTAAATATTTATTTCTGAGAAGAGTTTAAAAATAAAGGTGATATGAAAAACTTCTAAATATTTCGTTGCTTTGGAATAAATATGTTATTTTCCGGTTATAGAAGGGCCCTGGTTCCAAATCATAATATCTTGATATATAAGGTTTTGATTGAGCTGAGTTATTGAATTTTCTAAAAATTGATTATTCTTTTGCACCAACCTAAATTAATTAATTATTTAAATCAATAAGTCTCAGAAATATTTAGGTTTTTGGTGCATAAAATTCAATTTTTAACAAAAGATTACTGTTCTATGCATTGTCTTTGAAAATTAGTCAATTCCTAAAAGTCGAAGAAATGGTACAGTTGTTTTGAAGTAGTAAAAAATATGTGTAAAAAAGTACAACTAGATCCATGCAAGCATGAAAAACTATCTGAAAACAATTGGAAAGTTAACAGAGCTGAAATATGAATTCCTGAAGAACATATTGAGAAATGAAAATCGCTGTTATACATAATCCAATAGATAAATCGAGGATTAATACTTTTTAATTAATCAAAGTATTCAAATCCAAAATGATCTGAAGATTAAATTATTTTAATGAGAAATTATAAAATATTTTTTAGAATATATATGTAGTAACTAAAATATAATTATTGCAAAATAACAGCTACAGTAATTAATTATATTCCGGTGGTCAATGATTTTATTTAAAATAATTTATTATTATTATTATTATTATTATTATTATTATTAAATATTATTATTAAATAATATTAATTAAAGAAAAATTATAAAACTAAAAATTGAAAATCTCAGATATAGGTTTTTATTAAAAATTATTTGTATGCTTAATGCTTATAGAGTATGCTGAAAAAATTGATTAATAATAATGGATAATATTTTTTAAAATAAATATTTCATTGGATAAAATAATCAATATCTTTAGAAAGAAATAATTATTAAAAAAAA
>JBBMKC010271812.1:0-19591 GCA_037834085.1 Bipalium vagum | reverse complement strand
AAGGAATAAATTTATATACAAATTAGTAATTTTCAATAACATTTTACTATTATTATATCTATTCAAAAATAGTCCAATCCACTTGTTTTTCTTCTTTCATTTTATTTCCGAAAATATCGCACGTACCCTGTAATATTCAATTGTACTTTTTTTCAAGTCACTCAAAATTATATTCCCAATTATATTTCAGTAAACTATAGCTCAATGTTAAAAATATATTAATTTTATCACTTGAAATGAGCAAGGAAAGAGGATATGACCACCATTACCACACACGAGGATAAAAATTTATTAATTTTTCTATTCAATGCTTATTTTTATATTAGGTTGGTTAGAAAGTAAAACCCGATTTTGAAATCAACTTTAAATCCAAGCCTAACAAGCGTAGAGATAGCATAACAGTTCCATGTTAGTCAGTCAACAGCTCTGGATTGCTTAAAGTAACTGACAAGCTTGACAAATAGATGCCTTTAACAGAATATTTATCTGTGAATTCTCTAAATATTTACTTATTCATTAGACCCCAATTGGGAATATTACAAAAGACCTAAAATTAAGATGTAATGTTAAAATTAATTACGCCGGAGTACATCATTTACTTTCTGAAAATAAGTAATATCTGATACGAATAAGTTTCACAAAGTTGCAGACATCATAAATTGGTCTAAGACAATTCCATTGGTCATAGACAATGAAAGTATTATATCGGAGAATTTTTAAGAATTATTTTAGATGCTTGATAATTTCTACTATTTTGTTCTTCTTCCCTCAGAGAATCTTCTAATTGACGGTTGAAAAGGGAAATCTAACACAGAATTATTTGTTAGGAACAATTAATATTCTCTCAATCAATAATTAATATAATAATGAAATAATACAAACCAAAACGAGAAAATACTTCAAGAAAGTCATTAACAATTCAGTTTAGATAAAAAATATAAAATTACTAAATAAGAATTATGTATAAAAGAGTCCGAATGGAACTCAGTAAAAAAATCTATTAAATATTTAAAATATCTCATAAAAGATATTATGTTTTACGTAAAGTTACTTCCGTTTTGAGAATGAAATTCAAGATTACATTTTTTATTAATAAAAAAGTTCTCTGTCAACAATATATTGTTCCTTTTGATCCAAAACTTTATGCTACCTGTCTGGCAATCTTAGGATTCCATCCGCATAAAACTTCTTTTCATTATTTGCAAAGAAATGAGTCAAGTACTTATGGACACCTTCACTTGAATCGAAGATTTTTCCAGTTAAAGAATGTTGCATAGAACGAAATAAATGGAAATCAGAAGGAGCTAGATCGAGTGAATAATGTGGATGTGGTAGAACATCCCATCCAAGATCCAACAGCTTCTGCCGAGCCACCAAATTTGTATGAGGTTTTGCGTTGTCATTCTGATAAACTAATCCTTTTCTATTGATCAATGATGGCTTCTCCAGGTTGATACACTAATTTAATTTATCCAGTTGACTGCAGTAAACATCGGAATAAATGGTACTGTTTCGTGGTAGCAGCTCAAAGAAAATTATTCCTTGCCAGTCCCACAATACAGAGAGCATCACCATTTCTTCATGGATTCTCCTTTGAGGTGAGCATTGAGGTGGTTAATTTCTCCTACCCCATGTCCCCTTGCGGCTGTGGTTACTGTGCCACTGTCTCATAGCTCGTTACTGTTCTTTTCAAAAATATTCCTTGGCTTCACACTTGAGTAGCAAATTGCATATTTTAATGCGCTGAATAATATCCTTTTTTATAAGCAGATGTGGTTCGTATACATCGAGCCATGCAACATAACTTAGACCTTTTAAATGTGAATGAACTGTGGAATTAGATAGATGTAAGATCTTTCTCATTGTCCGAGTTTTCAAATGTTGGTCCTCTTTAAACGGCAGTTTTTAGATTGTCTACATCATTCTTGACTGGTCTTCCAGAACGGGACCAATGTTGAAGGTCGAGCATTTCCCTAACGAAATCTGAAAGACCGCGTTTGACATTACCTTTGGGTTATTGCCTATTTTCCATATACCGCACATTATTTTTCTTCCAGCATTTGTTGCATTATTTCTTTTTCGAAAATTAAACATTGCAATATGCCGAACATGTAAAATTTCAAATTTTCCACTTAAATTGGTTTTTGTATATTTACAATTTTACCTGATAATCGTTCTTGATATATGGATTAATGTAATCGATATTGAAATTTTTATTAATAAATTGTTTTGATACTTTAAATGATTTCTAAAAAACCCAACTAAAAATCATAGTAACTTTCCGAATAACCTAATATTTATTCTCCAATATTTTGATAAAGATAATTTAAATAAAATGCAACGTTATTTACAAATACTTATCTTAATTAATTAACATAAATATATCTCTTAAAACATCGTAATTAAACAAAAAATGTAAAATCGAAACTGAAGAAAAGCGTTCATAGAATCTGTTTCGGATGTTTTCAGAAATAATTAATAATATTATGTTATAATAAATAATGATGGTTAATGTAGCCTAAAATTAATTAAAGAATTGAATAAAGAAGAAATTCTTTTACTATAGAAAAAATATCTTTTTAGCAGATTTTGTTCATAATTAATTAATAATTTCTGCATAATTTCTTAAATTATTTTTCATTATTTTAATATCATAAATTAATTTTTAAATATATAAAATCATATTTTAGTTGAAATAGAAAAAATATAAATGAGATGAAACTGTCTTCCCTTTTCCTGTCATTTTTTAATTTACGTCTGTAATTGATAAATTACTTGGGGAACTGAAAACACGGGGGCGACGTTATGCAAAAAAATAATACGGAGGAAATTAGATCCGATGACAGTGAACACTAGAAAGGAAATTTTGAGGTATAATTGTGATAGAGAATCATATATAAAATTTATCAGGTCAATCGATAATATGGTAGAAGAAAAGTGTAATCATTTTTCCTTAACTTATAATACAATTTTTAAAATTTAATTTATTATGAGAAATTTTTGACGCAAAATAAATTGAATCAAAACAAAAAATTTTATTTCGATCCCGTTCACTTTAATTTTCATACTTTTTAAAAGAAAACATAAAATTTATATGAAATTCAATTTTTATTAATACATCTTGATTCACTTTTAAATTTTTTTGCATTACGAGATCAAAAGGTTTTATAATTATATTAAAAATAATAATAATTATTATTATTATTATTAAAATAAAACATTTATTTTGTAGAATACATAATAATAATGTTAATTTAATGTTGATGTCAAATGAAATCATTTAATAAATTATGAGGTAAACATGTAATTACAATAAATAGTAAATAAATAAATATTTTTTCTACTTATCTTTAACTCTATAAAATAACTTTTTCTTCTTAAGAGATGTTAATTTCGTATCTTGGATTTGAAAGTGCTCACATGACAATTTTATATAAGCCGAAAGCAGACAGACATCGGTCAATGAAACTTGAAATCATAAAAAATACAGTTGCATCTAACCCACAAAAAGTACAAGACAATTATCACAGGAACTAAGTATCCTTACTAAAAGTGTTTCGCGGTATAAAAATGCTTGGACAAGATATTAAAATCGTCTACAAAAATCTCACGATTTAACACTGGAACAACAAAAAAGAAGTGTAAGTGTTTGTCAAATCTTACTGAACTATCCAAGGGACACTCGCTTTTGGTGACAAATAGTTACATGTAATGAAAAGTTGATTTATTATGTGTCCGTTGATTAAAAAAACAATGGTGATTCATTGCTGCCTGTCGTTAAGCGGTCAATGTTCCAACGAAAGTTCTGATTTTTGTATGGTGGAATTATGATTGAATCGTATAATTCAAATTACTTCCAGGTGGTCATCCTATAACGTCTGAAGTTTAATGTCAACAGTTAGATTGTGTTCACAAAATAATGCAACGTTATCTACAATTAGTCAACAGAAAACGTGTTCTCTTACAACAGGAGGCCACACATAGCTAAAAAGACAAAGGCAAAGACAGATGAACTTTCTGGATTTGAACTAATTCCCCATCCAGCATACAGTCCAGATCTAGCATCATATAATTACCACCTCTTTCATTCTATGGTGCATTACCTGGTAGGAAGGTCTTTTAAAAATGATGCCGACTTAAAATCAGAGTGCTAACAATTCTTTGATTCAAAAGCCAAGAGTGGTAAATAGCGGTCATAAAATTACTTGGTGAAGGTTGGATAAAATGCGTTCAGCATAATGGATCATATTTTCGTGAATAATTTTTGCGGTTTAAAGTTTTTAATTAAGGTTATATTTTTACTGATTAAATTACTTTAAACTAGACCCAAGAAAATATATTCTAATCAGTATATTCTCATCAACTTTTATTTCAGTAATTTTTTAGTATAATTCATGCTTACATCTCTTTTGTAATTATAATAATAATAAAATTATATTTTATACTAAATTTCACCTAAGATATTTATCAGAAAATTCCTATAAAAATCTTTTCTTAATAAATAATAATCTTTTAATATGAAACAGCATAATTATTGGAATGTGAAATAAGAATTTTAATAGATCCTCAATATTTTTTACTATATTCTTTTATTAAAAAATGAAAATTCTATTATATAATAGCACAAAGAAATTTAATTATGTATTTCTATTTAGTTTTTTTCAATTATGATTTAATATGAACTTTAAAAATATATAAAATTTCTTATAATAAACAACATCTAAAATAAATTAAAACAAATATTAAAATAAGTTAATAATATTAATGTAAAATTTTAAAGATTAAATAATTAAAGTATTATTTAAATTAAATTATTAATTTTAAAAAAACATTGGGAAATTACTAATTGGTCTTATTATTGCTAGAGGAGTAATTGGAGGAAGAAATTTACCAATAGCACAAATGTGGGATAAATCTTGGGGGTGTCCACTATTTAATAAAAATATGACAAGTGAAAAACTTTTCAGATATAATGAAAAACTTATGATTTGATCTCAAAAGTGAAAGGAGAAAGAATTTGGAAACAGATAAGTTTTGCTTAGTTTCTAACCTATGGAAATCATTTATAGAAAACTCTCAAAAAGCTTATATTTTTCATGAGAATATAACAATTGAAGACCTTGTAAGACTAGGTGTAAATTTATCCAATATATGTTAAACAAGCCTGATAAATTTGGATTAAAATTTTGGCTTGATGTTGAAAGCAAATATTTATGCAATGGCTTTCCATATCTAGGCAAAGATGAAACAAAATAACCAATTGATTCTTTACCCACTGATGTTGTACTAAGATTAATGAGTCCCTTTGCCAACCGAAGATATAACGTCATTTGTGACAATTACTTTACCTCCTTGAATCTTGCTCAAAAGTTACTGATGAAAAACCTAGCATTGTTGGTACAATTCATTTAAATAGAAGAGAATTCCCTGAATTAATAAAGGTAAAAAGACCTCTTCATGATACATTAATAATGGAAACATCGAATCATATAACTTTAACGTGATATCAGTGCAAAACAACTAAATCTGTTGCCATTTTGAGCACCGTACATCCTGATATCATTATTCCAAGGGTATCTAATCTTAAGAAAAAACCCGAAACTGTTTTATTTTATAACAAGAATAAATTTGGTGTTGATGTCATTGATCAAATGTCAAAGACATATTCCACAAGAGCTGGTAGTAGAAGATGACCAATGCATGTTTTTAAAATTTTTTGGACTTCTCCCTGATAAATGCTTGGATAGCTTATAAAATCGTGTGCAAAAGTACAATTTCTCGTCGACAGCTTATCCATAAAGTTTGTGAAGACCTCGCAAGACATTCCCCATTAAATAAAAACCCAAAGGCCAATGACGATTACTCGCGTCAATCTGAAACGAAGAAAAGGCGCACATGTACAACAACTAAATGCAGAAATAGAACAACAGGTCGATTCCAGATGTGCAATAAAGCGATTTGTAGAAAATGTTCAATTAAAAAATGCAAAGGAGGTTTTGAAATAAAAATTAATGTAAAACGTCAATTGACGCACTTCGTGTTGTAGGTAGTTCATTTTCCCGGGTTTCTAATGTTAAGTAATTATTATTTTAAAATTATATTTGCGCAGTAATGCAAAATTATATTCCTTGATAACATAAATAAACATGCAAAAATAAATAAAAATTAATATTTTATAAAAATAGATATTCTTGATTTGACATTTTTAATAATAATAGGAAGCAATAAATATTTTACTAAATCCGATTATTTAAACAAATTTTCAAAAATGGATCTGACCTTTTTAAAATTATTTACTTTAAAAAAATTTATCAACATTTATTGTTATTTTTATTTACAATTTATGCACTAAAATTTTGACCAAAAAATCTATTAATCAATAAAAACTATTACTTATAAAGATTTTATCAATTTTTTAAACTTTAAATTATAAACATTTACAAAGTTTCTCAGGCCAATTTGAAAATGTTTCATTCAATTTTATAAATAAGAAATAAAATAAATAAACATCAAAAACCTTTATTTGTATTACATTTCCGTTGCAGTTAATTTCCAATAATATCTTTTTAATTGCTTTCCTTATAAATCCATGCATGTTTTGAAATATCCTGCTGATTCTAAGCTATTAATCATATTCGCAGCATTTTCAATGTAATTCATCAATTCTACTTCATTTCTTGAATTTCTTCGTTTCAATAAATTTTTTACATTTTGAAAATAAATTTTCAATTGCGTTTCAGAAAGGAGAATAAGGTGGTAAAATTAAATAATTTAAGTCTTCCTGGATAATGTTGTTCTTTACATTGTCCATAATAAATATTCTTGAGATAATTTCTTTATCTGTCAATGAAATTGCGAGTTTTCCAATAAAATCAATAAATTTTTTTGCATTAAAAGCCTTAGGTTGAGAATGATATATTAAAAGGTTGTCATTATTCATTGCGGCAAATACGGATATATTTCTTGATCTAATGGAAAGTACTACTTTAGTTGTAGGACTACTACTTTGAGATAATCCTTTAGAAACACGCATGCTAACATTGAATCAAACTTCATCAAGGAAAATAACCTGCCTTGCAGTATACATTTCTGGTAGACTTATGAAAGAACATACATAATCAATCTGGTGCTTATTGGTTTTGGATCTTTTTTTTCTCCGGAATAGCATTTAATAATTTTAGAGAATAATGGAATGCTTTATTATATCTGCTGATTGAAAAAGTTGATGATGTGATTCCAGGTTTTCTTGTTCTGTTGTATTTTTGAATAATTTCAAGAAAGTTGTTACTTTAATCTTCACTATTTCTGAAATTGACTTGGCCTTATTTCCACTCAAATATGCATCTATAATTCTTTGTCTATCGTCATTAGATGTTGTACAATTTTTTAGTGGCATTACTATAATTTTAAAATTTATTGTAGAATCAATATCATATTGGTTTGTTTAATTGTCATAATTAAACAAACCCAAATAGAATAGAATATTGTAAAATAAATTCAAAAATATTTATTAAAAAAACTTAATAATCAAAAAAATTTTCAAAATTAAATGAAACATTTTCAAATTGGCCTCAGAAACACTGTAATAAGCGTTAATTTAGATGAGAGGTTCTTATTCAAAAAAATCATCCAAACTAATTATTCAAACTACTCCTTATAAAAATAAATACTCAATAAATTAAATCAATCATAAATGTGAAATAAATAACAAACAAATAGGTAGTAATCGTTTCTGTTCTCACATAACATAATATCATTATCAGAATAAACTTGATTATATTTTTTATATTAACAATTAACAAGATGGCCTATTTCTTTTTCTATTTTTAAGGTATGATTACACAATCAATAAATGTGTCTGTCGAGAAGGATATCAGTTAAGTGGAAATAATATTTGTACAGGTATGATTTTTGTCCTTTTGAATGATTTTTATGACAGAAATTTTTTTTTCTATTTATAAAATTGAATAAAATCTTCTTAACTAATATTTATCTATTTTCATTACTAAGGAATTAAAGATGTCCCTCGACTTTTGACATACAATGATTTAGTCATTCTCCAACTAACCCAATTCCTGTCAATAAACATAACCTGCCTTTTTTTCCATAGCAAAGTTTTACCAGTTCTCAAAATTTGTAAAATATAAAAGTGGAAATTTCAATGATTTATAAAAAATCACACATCAATCACGTCTTGGCATAACCAAAAACAGTTCATTGTCAAAAGAATCTTTAACGAAGAACCTGTTCACTTAGTTAATTTTCCCTTAAAAATTTATTATTAATGAATAATTATTTTATGAATAGCTTTTAATTACATAGAATCCAACAAATAATAAAATATTTAGAGGCTTGCAAAACAAAAATAATGAATAAAAAGATTAGAGAATAATAATAAAAAACGTTCTTAAGAAAATAAAATAATTAATACTTTTTTATAAAACATGAATCAGGTTTAATGTCGCAAAATTAAAGCAGTATAATCTTTGATAATAACTTGAATTGATAGATAATCCTTTTTAATTAATTCAAATATATTAACTTAATTAATTTAATATCAATCTAATTAATTCAAAATGAAATCAACACAAAGTGAACAAAGCGTGGTCTGTGTAATCAATTTTTTCAAGCGTTACAATGGCAATAGGAAGATGAAAATAAATCATTTTTTAATGCAAGGTTTGGTCAGGAGGACAGTTGAACGAATACTTGAACGTTATCAGAAGTTTGGTTCAATAAAGTATTCCCAAAATTCCGGTCCTACACCAAATTCTTTAACTTCTAGGATTTTGAAGGTTATCAGAAAGAAGTACATCAATAATCCATCAATTGTCATCAGAAATGTGGCCAGATCAAAGAAAATTGAAGTTAGATATTGTGACAAGAAAGAAGACAGTTGCTCTAAAATATCAAAATGATCAACCAAAGAGAGCTTAAAAGGCATGAAAAAAGTTTTACAGGAGTGTTGTGCCAAATTTATAAGGGTGGAAGCAAATTTATAATAATGAACGATGAGACATATTTTCCACTCGATCCCAGTCAAGTTCCAGGCAATAAATATTACAGTGTAGTAAATGGCCATGAGACAAATGCTATTCATAAAATTGAACCTAAAGGAAAATTCTGTAACAAAAATGGAATTTGGCAAAAAATTGATTGCACAAAATGGAGATATCACTCGACCTTACATTTATTATAGTACCAAGTATAGTAACGCAAGTATTTATTTGAAAAAGTGTATTCGAAAGATTTTTATTCCGTTCATCAACAATTACAAACAAAATCATTATATCCTGTTTTAGCCTGATATCGCAAGATTTCAGAGTTTGTTGAAGAAAATATTGAATGTCTCAGAGAAAAACAACAGCCACATACACTTCAGAATCAACCGATTGAAACATTTTAGTCTTTGTGCAAGCAGGAAATGAAGAAAACCAGAAAAATTCCGTCTCAAATATCAAAGTTTAAAAGAAAATAGATTGATATTTCAGAAAGAGTATCAGAAAAACATGGTCTGATACTCTTTCTGAAATTTTAAGAGAAAACTTTATCAAGCTTCGAAGAATGGTGTAAAAGCTTATGTTAAATAATAAATCTATATCTGTAATTCTCATATATATTTGTTGTTCTCGTTTAACTTATGTAGCTACAAATATTAATAATTTAATTTTGCGAAATGTAACCTGGTTCATACATTATCCATCGTCAAAAGCTACATGCTTTTTCATTTTTTTCAAAATACTTCGTTTAATTATATCATTTAATGCCGCTATGCTATAAACGTGTAACTTAGAACTATGCAGCTGTACAAATCTCTTCAAAAAATGAAAATCACTAACAACGAAATTTATTATTGATACACAAATTCTGTTAAACTTATCTGGTGTCAATTTTTTTCCTGGAAAATTATAATCATTTGTAACTAGAATGTAAATTCCTTATACAGTGGAATCTCTATATAACGACACTTCTAAGTATCGAATGTTTGGCCGTTCCCGAATGGTTTCGTTATAGAGCTTTAACTGTATAACAAATATTGGTAAAATGATACTGTATCATAACTACAAGGAATATGTCTCATCATTTTAATTTTTTCATATGCCAAATTTATTATTTTGTTATATATATATGAATGATAGAATAATCGTGATAAAAATGACTGATCGCTAGTTATACTTTCGCCATTTACTGAGGAATTTGAACAAGCATTCTGTAATATACCAATTTTGAGTAACTAAGTGATATTCTTATATAGTGCAATTATATTTTTGAAAATCTGTGAGATCAAATAACCTTGGATAATAGTACTCTTCCTTGAAAAATCAAAACAGCTGATATTTGGGTTTTTATGATTTTTATGAACATCTTTGTGATATAGACATGCTTAGCTTATTTAGTGTTGTGTTACATCATCTCACACATAATTTTTTACGCAACACACAGAATTATGCTATTGTCATCTTTTTCTCATGTTTATTTATTAAAGACCCTTAACTGATTATCGTAATACATTTGTAATTACATAACAGTCTTTCTTCAAAGCACATTTCGTACATTTTACTTAAATTTTGTTTTCAGTCTAAGAAGCTCTCCATTGTCTGTTATTTCACCATGTTTTAGTTTTCTGATCTCATTAAAGGATTTTGGAAATTTATCATCTCGAATAAGAAAATTTTTTAAAATATATTTGATGTATCAAATTTTGGTTAAAGGTCGTACCCCTGAAAAAAATTTTTAATTCATGATTTTAAAATCACCTTGCACCAACTAACGAAATCGATTTAAATGCACAGTATAAATGAAAATGAAGCTAAAATTTCTTTATGCTTCTTCTTTGATCTCTGAATAACTTTATAAATGATAGCATATATGAAAAAAGTAATACAGTGGTAAATGTTAAATTGTATTCACCACTACATTCTAATTTTGATAAAATCAAACTTTATTTGTATTAATTGATTATGTTACACCATGTTTATATTTGATAAAAAAACATTTAAATCAAACTGAATTTATACAAAAAATAATGTTATAGTAAAACATTTGGTGAAATATTTAATTGTACGCACTAATAGTCTTAAGTCCTCATTAAACTTAACTCAAATTTTTAATACTTTATGGAGTCACCTTTTTTGTTTGATAACTTCAAACACACTATTTCAAAATGAAATATCGAATTGAAGGGAATGAACACTTTGGACACATTCTTCTTACACAGTCAAGATTTCAAGGCCGCTAAAGATGTTCATCATATTCTGAAGTGTAATCAGAATAAACATCTCAAAAATGGAATTATAGAATCTTGAGTTTCAAAAACGGCTATTTTGGTGTTCAAGATCATACCAATGCTATTCACCCGTCAAAGGTTCAGAAAAATTTAACTAACTGATCAATGACAATCCACGATAAACAACAATAGAATTATCGTTCCAGTTGAACTGTCATCACCAGACTGTAGCGGACCATCTCAAAGGGATGGGAAAGGTCCTAAAATTGACAATGGAATTTCACATCTTTTGATTGAGAAGAACAATCAAAACTTTAAGATCTCCACCGGGTTGCTCGCTCACCATAATTCAACAAACGGTCACAAGCACAGGCTTCTTTACTGTATTGGCGATAACAAATGATGTTCATATGTTAACATGAATAAACTTAGAGAATGAATCAGCACAAAAAATCAGGCGACACAGCGTCAAAAAGCTCTGTTCTGAGGAAAATGATTTCTGTTTGGATGGATTTCGAAGGAACAATTCACTATGAGCTTCTTTCAAAAAAAATAGATTGGAAGTCTACAGTCAACAACTGATTCGATTCAAAGAAGCAATTCGCAAAACTTGAATTCAATCTTGATAAAATCATATTTCATTAACATATCGGAAGCTATGAATAAGTTATTGAAGACTGATACAGGGATAATTAACTAAAAATAATAGCACTTTTTCACTTTATCTCTAAATAATTTCTTATTTTTATTATTTCAATTTTAAAAATAAATATTGCTTCAGCGGATTTTAGCTGATGAAATTCAGAGAAAATGCAGTGCCGAATAAAGACTTTGTCAGCCAGTTTCTATATCTAAAATATTACGTTTAAATGTAGATTACTAATATTCGAATAGAAATGTTTACTAAAAAATTATTATTCAAGATAACAATGAAGAAATATGTTTAATAAAAACACCTAAAAAGTTATGTTATACCTAATATGTAATTAATAAAAATCAGTTCAACTGTTGCCTAATTAAACATTATTTTCTAATAGCTTATTAAAAATTTAATGTAAAATTTATTATTATATATAATAAATAAATAATTTCGTATTATATTCCTCATTGATATTATATTATATTTAGTTATTTAATACTTTATAATTATTTTTTCTTTCGTCAAAGATATTGGTTAGCAAAAAAAATTATATAATAAATTTTCATAAAATCGATAGTTAGAAGATTGAATTTCAGTAAAATTCCACTACATTTATTCATTTTAATTTTTGAAGTCATTATTAATTTTCAACCCAAACCTATGTATTTTAATATAAAAAATAAGAAAATAAAATAAATTTTAATTTTAAACAATTTCAGGTTGAATAAATTTGTTTTTGAAGTTTGGTTGTTAAATTATTTCATTTGGTTTATTATATTTTTGAGAATTTTTTGATTCAATTTTCACAGCTTATTGACATTTAATAAAAATTAAAAATATATTTTTTTAATTTAATTTAGATTGACAGATTTATAATATACTTAGTCGATCTGACACTCTAAACGCAATCTTGCTCTTGTTCAATTAATTCTCTGATAACGTTTTCGAGTCAGATAAGAAAATTTAATTGTGATTATTTAATTTAATTAATTACATTTAGAAATATTTTTTTACTTAACCTGACTTTTTTATGTTCTTTCTTTTAGAAATTTTCAATTTTTTTCATGGTGAATTTATTTTATAAACTGGACCGGACCGGTTCTCATTTTGATTTACATTTCTTCAACTTCAGTTAAGCTTTTTTGATGTTAAATATTTCTCAGTCCTCTATGATAAAGGCCCTTATACTTTGCAAAAACATTTTCAATGTTACTAGACTAATTTTAACATTTAAATTTTATAAGAAAAAGTAAATTATTTGTTTGAATTAGGCAACAGTTATGTATTTTGTCAAATGATTTCAATATTTATTAATTTATATAATGCCTAATTAATGCTATAAATATAATCAATATTGACTTACGTAAACAAAAACAAATTTTTAGAAATTACATTATTACTAATATTACTTAAATTAATACATTATGTGAATTTATGCATACCCCTAATAAAATAATTAATACTTTAATGAACTAGAAACTTATGAAATGAAGTAAATTTGATGTATACCTTATTTATTAGAAACATTTTAGAATCAGTATATATAAGTTTTTAAATAAAATTTGTAAATTATAAAGATTTTGAAAAATAGACAAAATCTTTAATTGATTTAATAAAAAATATGAAGCCAACCAGGTTTAATTTATTTTCTATCAAAGCAAATATATATATACTACCGTCGGAAAGTATTTGTACACCCTTCTTAAAATGCAAAATGATCAATTTTTCTAACATATTTTAATGTTTTCTTTAAAAACCCAATTTTAGTTCTAAATTTATTGGGAACCTTACATATAGATAACAATAGAACAAAAAGGTAATAAATTTTACAATATGAATTTCTACATTTTATTTTTTATAAAATTTAGCTAAAAATATTTCTAAAAGCTTTAGAGTTTTATTCGGATATAATTAAAGCAAGGAAAGTTAAATTAATATTTTTAAATTACTGTTAATATGACTTAGTTAAAACGCCAATTTTTAATTAGTTCATTTTTGTTTTTTGTTTAAGTAGGAATTTTAAAATAATTAATATTTTTTAATAATTTTAATATATAAAAAATTTAAGGTATGATTAAAATTAATGAGATTTCGCTAGAAAAAAGATGTATGATTATTTCCAAACATAAAATGAATACCAGTGCTCGTCAAATTGGGAGAAATTAATTCGATACCGGCATTATTAAGAAAAATGAAAGAGCTGGACGACCAAGAAAAACTAACTGATACAGAAGACCGTAGAATTATAATCACGAGCAAGCGTAATAGACGTCTAACGACACCAGAAATTGCCTCTCACATAAACCATTCCTGAGAAAGAGGTATTAGCGTAACAACGGTAAAAGACCAGCTTCATGAAGCAGAACTACTTGGAAGGTTTGCCGCTAGGAAACCATTACTTCGGCCTAAAAATAAAAAGATAAGATTAGAATGGGCCAGAGAACACCAAAACTGGTCATCCGAAAACTGGTTTCAGGTACTTTGGTCGGATGAATCGAAGTTTGAAGTTTTTGGATCAAGAAGGTGTGTATTTTTTCGCAGGTCTACTCGTGAGAGGTTCTCAGATCAATGCATAATCCCAAATATGAAGCACGGAAGAGGATCTGTTATGATTTGAGGTTGTTTTGGTGGTCCATCATTTGGAGATCTAATCACAATTGATGGGAAACTATTCAAAGCAGGCTATAAAAATATACTACGAAGTAACGCCATTCCTTCTGGACTAAGAATTATCGGCAATAATTTTACTTTTCAACAGGACAATGATCCCAAACATAAAGCCAAACTATGTCAGGATTATTTGAAAAAGATGGAAAAGAAAAGTATCATAAAAATAATTATCTGTCCCCGTTAATCACCTGACCTTAATCGCATAGACTTACTATGGGATGAATTGAACCGAAGTGTTAGAAAAACTAGATGATCATTGAAAAGCAAGGAGGTTACGTAGATGAAGCTTGGGTTTAATGCTTAATTAGTTATTTAAAATTTTTAATATGTTACTATGTTTGGTAATTATCAATAAATATGTGTTGAAAAAATCTTAACTTTTATTGATTTTTTGTAAGAGTTGTTAGAGTTCAAAGTTATACTTAAAGGGTGTACAAATACTTTCCGACGGTAGTGTATATAATTTTATAATAGATTTTTACTACTCTTAGCATCAAATTGCATTTAAGATTAATAATAAGAATCTTTTTCTCATATTGTATCAGGTTGTTCGGAAATAAATTAGCGTTTTTTCGAATGAAAAAGAAAATGAAAATATAAAACGCTAATTTATTTCAGAACAACCTAATATTTTCTTTCACTACTCTATTGATTCTTATGTTATTAATAATTATTTTCCAAAAATATATTTTATAATGCAAAATTATTTTTTGGTTTATAATTACATTTGATTGGAAAAGTATTTATGATTTAGTATTTTATTTTACAAAACTTCTTACTATTTTATCAATAATTTTTCATGTTCAGAAAAATATTTAAAAATCTTTCAATTATAATACATTTTATGAAATAAATATTATATGAATTGTAGACATTGATGAATGTTCGGAATATACCGGGGATACCCTTTGCGGACCCTTATACACTTGTATAAATCACCCAGGAAGTTACAACTGCATCCACCGAGCTGAATGCCCTTCAGGAATGTTTAGATCCTCTATGTATTCCAGTTGCCAAGGTTGGTTGAGAATAATATCAGTTAAAATAATAATAAGTTCAAAAAATATGCAAAAATAAATATATTGAAACTATAAAAAATATTTATTTTCCAACATATCAATTTAAGCAATAATATTGTTTTAGTTAATTCATTGGTTTAGATTTCAATAAATACTCTGAAATTATTTTAATTATTGTAATTCTAAATAAAAATTTAGTAAATTTTAGAAATTAAGTATTTTTATTAATAATGAAATTAAAAGGAGAAATTATTTAAATTTAAACGAGTCGAATATTTTATTGACAGAACAATATCTGGAGAAATTATACGCATTCCACATTTTTGTCAACAAATAATTTGAATTATAAATTAAATTAATACTATCAACTTTGTGGGAATAAATGAAATAATTTCGATGAAGTATTTTTATAATTATTTTCGTAATATCTTTGTACAAATCTAATATTTTTGTTTAAATTTATCAGCAAAAATTGTTTATTATTAGAACTGTAATAAAATTAATGCCAAATAAAATGATAGATAAATTTTCAATTCAGTATTTTTGGAGATTAAATAATTATTATTTCATAAAATGTTATTATATTTATATTTTATAATATTTTATAATAATATCATAATATTTATGTGTATATATAGCTCAAATACACTATTTTATCCAAACCCTAGATATCAAATTTATAAGAGATTTTCAATATAATTTTTGGTTTTTATATATTTTTTGGAAAATAATAATAATAATAATAATAGTAATAATAATAATAATTATTATTATTAAATTAATCAATTATATTTTTGAAATTTTAAAAAATATTAAACAATTTTGAGAAGAGTTCACTATTGTTTTCAAGTTTAACATGTTAAAAATTTTAAATATTAAATAATTCAGTCAAAATATAAAAATAGGATTTCAAATTTAAAATTTTTAATTGAGCACAAACGATCTTGGTTTTTGTTACTTTGGTTTTCTAGATATAGACGAATGTGAAACCGGTGAAGGCAAATGTTCACCAAATATGCACTGCGTAAACATGGTGGGGTCATACAGATGCATGTGCAATCGAGGGTACGTTATGACGGAAAATAACACATGTGCAGGTATGTTGACGAATAATGATGTTTTCACGATTATTTATTAATAAAGTGTTTTCACAAAATAAATAAAATTTTCAGTTTGATCACGTTTTCCTCACACATCTTTTAATCCCTATTATTCTGGATAATTTAATAGATTGTCATGAAAGTAATTTTGTATTTATCTAATATTTATCAAGTTTCAGAAATATTCGGTTGTCCAGTATGAAATGTCGAACTTTAGCAGTATATAAAATAAGTCATAAAAACTTTTAAATAAAATAAATTAATTAAAATATTTTCCATTACTGTTTAGACACTCTTGTCAACGATATAAAATTTTATTCATTCCAGTTTGATAAAAATCCTGAATTCTGGATTCAAAACACTGGTCTATGTTATTTTGAATAGAACCTTGGTCCCAGAAGGTTTTATTGAGAAGAAAATCGTTCATGTATTTGAACAGATGATAATCTGTTGGTGACGGGTCTGGGAAATAAAGTGGATGAGCCTAAACCTAATAGTGCAAGTCATGTAATTTTTGTACAGTCATTTTTAGATAAATGAGGTCTCGCGTTATCAAGAAGCAAATTAGCTTCTTTCGATTTATCAAACCCGGTTATATTTTACGAAGTTTTCTGTGCATGATTTTAGTTTGTTGACAGTACGACTGTGCAGTAATAGTTTCGCCCTCTTTAAAAAAAAAATATATATATATTAAAAAATTTTCATGTCTGTACCATAATCATTAATTATCTTTCAAGATGCTCATTGAATAAAATTTTATTTTATTTTATGATTTTTAATATGCTTCACTTTACAAGTCTTGTCATTCAAAAATATAATGGTGATCGGAATATGTTTAATCTGGTGAGGCAGTGTCTGAGCTATTCGATGATGTAGTCTAAATTCCTTCCTCATTAAAGAATAGAATAAAAACCTAAACAGCCCATAAGATTATGAGAAACTCGATTGTAGATCTGATTTGTGTTTCAAATTATGTATGAATTTAATAAAAAATTATGCATAGAAAGGTGGATTATGTAACAAATGTGAATTTTAACAAAGACAACTCGTGCTCCAGATATAGGGGAGCACTTGAGAATATCAGGAGTATCCAGTAAACTATCATTGAAGATTCTTTTATTACTATTTTTGATACTTAAACATAGCTTAACTGGAATTACAAGTATCCATGAAATATTGCAGTCAGTTACGACTCCAAACGTTTTGTTCCCGACTGGTACCACATTTAAGCACTTAGTCGCAAAAGAAAAAATAAGTTAAGACATATTGATCATAGATAAAACATAATTATTCAGAATCGTTACAGTGATGAAACTCAGTTAAACTATTTTGAACTCAAAAATCAGTAAAATGTGATTGTTTTATAGATTGTTGAAGGGGGTTATCCTCCTCAGATGGAAAATGTATTTAAAAACGAGATAAGATGATGTGTACAATTTTCTATTGTGATGACAGTCCTCTGTCAAAAATTCTAACTCCATTGGAGAACGTAGTCATTGGCAATTATTATTGCTGTACTATTCTGCCTTAGGCGAAAGAAATGTATAGCGTCAAGTATATTCACAAACGACCAGCTTAAACTTCATGATGATATGATGACGCTTCATCCCAAAAAATCACATTTTGTGATGGATTTCTGGGAACAGGGAATAATTTTAATCTCTCATTAACATTACAGCCCTGATCTAACTCCATTTGATTTTAGGTTGCTTAGTAGATTGAAAGATTATTTTCTTGGGTATACGAAAGTCAAAGTCAGCTTGAAACAGTCATACCAGTATATGAAACATGTACATAAAGAATTTATTTCTCTCTACAAACAATGGAAAATAAAAGTAAATAAATACTGCTGGGAACTACTTTGAACAAATTTAAAAGCTATTTTAATTGTGTTACGTATTATTAAATATTATCAAGCGTGTTATTAGTTTTGGGAAAACCCTTGTATATATATTTAGAAATAATCTTTCAAAACAACAAACTGACGGAGTGATTTTAGGCAGCTACTAACTTATTCCTTTTCTGACTTTTGATTTTTTTTAAATGATTCTAAAAATATCTTATTATTTATTAGATTAAAAGCGCTCTCAGTCCGCCGTTTTTAAAATTATTCAAGATTATATAATACAAAATTTAAAAAATTTCATCAGTTATATAAAAAATCTTTTTCATTTATAAGTATTTATATAAAAATTCAGTAAAATTTTCAAAACAATTTTTTAAAAATATCCTCCTATATTTCATGTCACTTAAGTAAATTTCGATGTTACTTATATAAAAATGCTTCAATATTTTAGGTATGGATTTAAGCATTCAGGTTTACAAAATTCTTTCAAATATTTATCTAGAATTGAAATTTTTTATTTAATATATTTAATTGAAAATGTTGGAAGTCAAATACAGGGAGAAAATTAAATTAGTTTTCATGTCTTCCAACATTCGCTTATAATAATTCCTGGTAAATTTTTTTTATTATGGAACATAGAATACCACGATTTTGTAAAAATTGAATTTATTGTGTATTTCTATTTCTCAACTCTCCCTGGTTAATCCTCTTTACCTTCAATATTTATCTTACTCATATGGATTCGTCAATTTCTACAATGCATGACGTAATAATGGGGTAAAAATAAAAAACATGACAGTATTTCATGACTCTTATTTCAATAATAAATTCTGTAATAAGATGGGGATCTGTAATTATGGGTGATGATTGAAAAGCCTATTCAAGTTTGAATAAAAAGGAGCTTTAACTTTCAATCACAAGTTTAACTTTGTTAACCTCTATAACTCTGGACAACTTTGGATTCATAGGTCTGCTTATTATCGATATAGTTTATTCTGTATAATATTTTTTTAATTAATTTGATTAATTATAACAATCGCTGTCTTTAGGGTGTTATTAACTGTTTATTAATATATTAAATATATTTGC